>CABHPH010159674.1:40296-72284 GCA_902168325.1 Peromyscus nudipes
ATATATATATATATATATATATATATATATATATATGCCACCATACCCTCCCCAAAAATAGGCAATTGAAATCAGAATATAATTATATTGCTAAATAGGAAAAAAAGGTGAAATCCTATTTTAGAGGATTTTTCATATAATAGATTCCTTTCCGTTTTTAATAATATTTATCATTAACTGATATTTATGTTTGTATGCATGACTTGTTGAACATCTTTCAACTTTGTGTAAAATGTCTCTTTCCTGCTCACCCTGAATATTCTAAAGTTATCATGGTGTCTGTAACATCACTACTTTCCAAAGGCCTACAATTCTCATTACTTACTCACATGTGTGCTTTCCTTTCCTTGTGTCTGGATTATGCCATGACCACTTTGAGGCAACAGAATATAGTGATTTGACATTAGCGCCAAGTCTTCAAACCTGGCAGCTCTGCCTTTGTATTTTACCAGGCAAAAAAAAAATCTTGTGTTCTGAACCTTATGGAGAATCCCAGGATGGGGTGTGGGAAGTTTCTTTTGACAGTTCCAGAGGACTTTTCAGCCACAAGTTAGAACCAAATTGCCAAACACACGTAAGAAGCACTTTGGAACTGGCTCCTTAAATCCAGCTGAGCAGAACCAGCTGTCATCTTACACAGAAAAAAAAATGAGCTACCCCTGGAGTCCTTTGCAATTTTCAGATGAATGAGAAAATAAACAATTTCTGTTGTTCTAAGTCTGTTTTGATGTAACAAACAACTGAACCATTGATTTTTTTCCCTTGTGAATAATGGTCATCACATTTAATTGCATTAATTCTTTGAGAATTTCATAATATTCATATTCACACCCTCTCACCCAACTTCTCCGAGATACATCCTCACTTTTCTACCTACACATATCCAAGTACTCATTTTTATTTATTTATTTTTAAACCTTGTAGTTCAATTTGATTCATTCACTACTGTTGGGTATCAGACTTGGCCTGGAGTATGAATAAACCTACCAGGAGGCACACCATTGAAGAAAATTATTATCACTCTCCCAACAGCTACAAATATCAGTATCTCCTTGACTCTGTCTCCCATCCCAACACATGCTAGGATTTTTCTTGGCTTGAGCTTGGTTATGTCTTGTGCATGTCACAATCACTGTGAGTTCACATATGCAACCTCCCTGCTGTGTCCAGAAAACACAAATTCCTTGAAGTCATCTCCAACCTCTAGCTTTACAATTTTTCTGCTGCTTCTTCAGCCAGGATCCCTGAGCCTTGTTGGGGAGGAACATGATATAGTTGTGCCATTTATGGATGGGCACTCCCCAATCTATTATTCTCTGCATCTTGACCAGTTGACAGTCTCTTTGTTAATTGCCTTCTCCTGCAAGAGGAAATTTTTTGGATGAAGGTTGAGAGACACAGTGATCTATGCATATCACAATAAGTACTAGTAATTTTATGCCCATAGAAGAATAATAGTATTAGCTTCTCCCCTAGGCTCCTTGACATATCTAGCAGTGGGTCTTGGTCCTGTTAGTAGTGAAAGGTATGAGTCCCATCTCATAGAGCAGTCTTTAGATACAATCAGAAAGTGGTTGGTTACTCATATAACCTTTATACCATTATTGGACCAGCAGATGCAATGTCTTGTCAAGTTCATCATTATGTCATTATAATAGCTTGTAGGATTCATAACTAGATAAAACTAATTATTACTTTTAAACTCCCATAGCATGCACAGTACCTACCAACACTATGAAAGCTAGCCAGCAGTGATGAATCTTCCAGGTCAGTAAGTACTAGCTTGATTTCCCCATGTTCTGAGACTCAAATTGTGTGATGTTTATAGCAATAGAGTCTGACTTTCGAGGTCTGAATGGAAACCAAGAGCATTAGCTGTAACGTTTGGGGCACCTGTAAGAGCCCACTGCCCAACAACTCAAACAGAAGTAGCTCATACCTGGTTAAATAAAAACTGGGACATTTATTTTTAGCATGTGGTGTCTAGTTTGGGGATTGCGCTCCCCCATTATAGATCAACTACATTTAAAAATTTTTTATATAAGTATATATTTTAAAAAGCTTCTACAGCAGTAGGTTTCTATATGGCTTTTTCAAAAAGCCTTCAGTTTATAACTAACACTCCCTATATTCTATTCTTTACCTTGCTTTCCCATCTCTCACCCCATTTAATCCTTCATACACACACACACACACACACACACACACACACACACTGAACAATATAGTAGACACCAGGATATCTAGATCCTAGTCCAAGGCAAATCATTTATGATCTGGTTGCTTGGTTACTGTGCCTGCTGATACTCTATAGGGTGGATGAATACATTCCAGTGTATTCAAAATTATTCTATTCACTTTAACCTATTCACTGTTAGCATTTTCCTTTAACTCTCAAGTCTATTTCCTTATCTGTTTCTAAATGAACGTAAAATTTGTGTAAGTGCAAGAAGTAAGGAGTAAACGTCAACTTACAGGCACAAACAAGAACTTCCAAAATAGGGCTCCTATAGCTCAGAAACAAAAACCAACAATGAACAAATGGTATTAAACGAAAGTAAAAAGCTCCTTACAACAAAGGAAATGGCTAATCAAGTGAAGAGTTAGCCCAGAGAATGGGAGAAAATCTTGGTCAGTGATTTTGGTTTCTAAAATATACACCCAATGGAAAACAAAACAAAACTAAAAACAAAACAAAACTAAACTAAACTGAACACCAAGAAAACAAACAACTCAATTTAAAAATGTGATTGAGTTGGAAAGTTTCACCAGCCCTTATCCCTATCTGTTGAGCTATGCACAGTTGATGACTTCCTTTGAGGGAGAGAGACAGATTTCTTTATGGGTGTGGCTCCTGGTGACTAGGCCATCCATGCTTCAGATCCAGGAGTTAACAGCAACACAAACTGGACTCAATAACTTACTAGAAAAGAAGAAGAAGGAGGAGGAGGAGGAGGAGGAGGAGGAGGAGGAGTGGTGCTGGGATTAAAGGCGTGCGTCACTGCTGGCCAGCCTTGTCTATTCTTAATAACTAAGAAATGAAGACAACTAGATGCCCATAAAGTTACACATGGGAAATTAATATTGATATATGTATGCATATATATACATACATACATATATCTCCATTTAAAAGAAAATGAAATCATGAAATTTGCAAATAAATGGGTAGGATTGGAAAAAATTATAGTGAGTAAGGTCACCTCGTCCCCAAGAGACAAATGTTGCATGTTCGTCCTCTGTCATAAAGAGGATCTAGTGTCAAATCTTTTGTTTTATATGCTTAACACAGAGTACATATGGAAGCTAGGAACCAGGAATTGCTCATTGGCAGAGATGTGCATGTTAAGATAATCTTAAGGATGCAGTAGTTGTATGCATACCTTGGCTCTGCAGTAACCAGCAGCTCACTAATTCGACTTAAGACTTGCTTATCAAGAGAGAAATCATGCCTGGTACTAGAAACCTAGCCAACTACCCAGGGCTAGTGAAGTCATGGATCCTAGAGGAGAACCTACAACCACCACTTTCCTAAACCCGTATAATTCCTAACTGCATTTTAAATACTTATCCTTAGATTCACAGATAAGGGTAGTTATCACCCTTCACCAAGGAAAACTCTCTTCGCAATGGACGAAGAACAGAGAAACTCATTTCAGAATTGCCTTACTGGTCAAAGTCCAGAAGACAACACTGCTCCTCAGTCATGAGTTCCTGCATCCTTTCCAACTTTGTTGCATGACAGTCCCTAAGCCTTGGAGTGCTATGTTGAGACAGATGTCCCATCTACAGTTGAACACTCACAGTCTTAGTGTCTTCTCTAAGTACTTCCCATCGGGGTCTCTACAGAGGCAATTAGTGAATGACAGCTGACAATCATAATCACCTGGATTTCTTTTCATTGATGTGTTAGCACATGTGCTTTCACATTTATGTTTTAGAGATTTTTAAGTCAATCTACTTTTATATCCTTAGTCAGAGATAATAAAGAAAGAATAGTCTTCAAAAATAGCATCACAAGGCACAAATCTTTTCTCCTTGAAAATTCAGCAAAGGAAATTCTTTCCCTCTCCCTCTCTTACTATCCCCCTGTGCATTTTGTTTGTATACATTCATTTAGCATATGTTCATATTTCTCATATAAATAAGAACCCCCCTGGGAAAATGACCTGTTTTCTATCTCCTGCTTAAACCTTGCAAACTAGGAATGGTTATGAAAAATATAATGCTGGGCGTGGTGGCTCACCCCTTTAATTCCAGCACTTGGGAGGCAGAGGAAGGTGGATCTCTGTGAGTTTGAGACCAGCCTGGTCTATAAAGGAAGTATTCCAGGATAGCCAAGGCTGTTACACAGAGAAACCCTGTCCAAAAAGTACACACACAAAAAAAGAAAAAGGAAAATATTACTATATATGCAGTGGCAGCAACAACTAGAACATACATTTGAGAACCAATAGCTCTAATGTCTTCACAGTGGAGTAAGTTCTTCACACAGTGAGAACAAATGAAGCTACCTGGCCGTGTTACGACTAACTTTTGGAGCAAGTTTCCAAGCAACTTTGCCAGATAATTATTCTGAAAGGGAAGAAAGAACACAAATATTTCTGAACTCCTCTCATCCCAAGAATGTTTTGAGACTTCATTTCCTGATTTATGAAAAACAGTGGACAAAGATGCTAAATTCAAGTCTCTGGTTCCTTCTTAGACTGTAGTTTATTCTGTAAAACCTGGACATGTCTCCAATATCAAGAAACCCTAAATGGTTACGGAGACTGTATGTATCATCAGCTAATATCATAAATCAGGTATGGGATCTTGACCATCAGAATAGCAGATTTTGAGGCATATAGTTTTGTTTCTGTTACATTTTAGACTTTTAAAGTCCAGGGGAAATTGGTTACTAATTATTATTACTCAGCTGAGGAACTTCTAGGTCACATATTTGACTAGATGTATACGGCTTCTCGGTCATATTAAATATATGACTATTATATTATAAATATATTAAGTATACAACTTCTGGGTCATATATTTAATATCTACAGAATTACAGTGGGTTATAAGAAGCTTCCTTTATATTTTCACTTCCACCTAATCTAACAGTATTCATGGTTTGCAAACTGGAGGGCAGGTAACAAATATACATAGATGAGCTCATATGAACAATTATACTCAAGGAAAGTCCAGACTGAAATAAGGCTTGGATGGAAGAAAAGGATGTAAGTATGAAAGTGAGCTGAACAGGAGTAGCTGGTAATGAATGTGATAATGGTTCAGAGGCATAAGTTTTGGAGAATGCTGCCTTCTTTGGGGCTTTATCATCTTGCTAAGAGAACTATCCATTGAGACCCCCCCACACAAAGGGCATTTCACCTACAGCATTACCTGCTTTATTGAAAAAGACTGGTAGAGAATCTAAAAGGTAAAATAAAAAGGAGAAAGTTCTCAGAAAAGTGAGATCAAAGACAGCCAATAAAAACTAATCAGAAAGAAGGTGGATCACGGTAGGAAGAGACAAAGCAATGCACATAAAAGAACAGACAAGTGAATAAATGAACCCAAAGACATAAAAATTGAACGTGGGAGTAACTCAGTGAAATAATGAATGAAAAAGAAGCCCATGCTTGAGTCTCAGAGGAATTCTCTTGTTAAAAATGGAAGGTTTGAAAGGGGTCGAATCAATGGATATGATGAAGTGAAAATGAAAGATAACATCGAGGAGGCCAAGAAGCAAATGGGAGGAAATTACAAAGAAGGTGAGAACATGAACTCAAGACGCACAGAGCAAGGGAGAAGTGCAACTAGGTTTGACGCACTTACACCCTCTTCATTTTCTTAGGCATCACCTTATCTTCGTCAGATATGACATTTCCCAGGATTTTTTTTTAAAGTCAAAAATAGAAAAACAATAGTCCCCCCCCCCCCCCCGCGTGCGCCAGAGGATTTGCAAAATATTATACTTCCTTGAACTGTGGAATATGTATTTTTTTAAAGAACTGCTACAGTGACAGGTAATTTTCTTAGGATCTGAAACTTCGATTTGGGACAAAGAAGGCTTTCAAATGGAAAGCACAGGGAAAGAAACAAGGAAGCAGGACTGACTGTCGATTGGTGCTGGTTGTCAGCACGTTGACAAGAAGACAGGTGAACAGTCACCATGCATGCTAAGCAGTGAGATTCTCCGACAGAGGCAGTGAGGTTTTGCTTCAGTTTCCTCTTTCCTCCCCTGTGCAGATCTGCCACGTGTTAGTGCCAGGACATTAACACCTGACTCCAAGCACTGTTCTGTTTGTCTCTTGTTCTCACACAATTGTGCACTGTTACCTTTCGCTGTTCCCTTAATAAAAACTTTTCTCTGTATCATTAAGGAAAGATGACTCATTAGACTCTAATGATTAGATAAACTTCCTGCTTTCTGGTTGTACACTGGTCACATTCTCCCGTCATCAGTGATGTCTCCAGTTAGTCAGAGTGGCAGTTCTGCACATCAGAATCATCTGAAAATCACGATGGAGGCTGATTCCCGCTTTCATCTAGTTTCTGGCTCGGTCGACTGGAGTGAGGCACAGGAATTGTGTTTCTAAGTTTAAAGACGACACTGATGCTGCAGGTCTGGGGACCACAGGTTGCACTGCTGCTGTAACCACTCACCCCAAATGGACTTTCTCCAGGATTTGGTGCTTGCGAGTAAGCGAACAGCAAATGGGCATAAAATCCCTTTATTACAACAATGCTGTATGTTCAGACCTTTGACTGGAAAACGCATTGAAAATACTCTTCACCATTATCAACAAGAAAACTAATCGTCTGCTATCCACTTATCTATATGCAGCAGAATATAAGAAACTATGTATCAAAATATGTAAAAATACAAATTATGTAAATATTGTAAGTTTACATTTTATAATACATTGCCTCCCATATATCTCTGTAACATTCCAGTCGATCTTGACAAAAGAGAACTTTCTATAAAGTGAATATGAATCATTGTCTGGAGGATTTTAACCTTTATTTTCTATTATCTTTACAAGGAAGGCTGAGGTATGTAGAGAGGATAGATAGAAGTTCCTTGAACTTTGAAAGAGATTTTTGAGTGTTTCTTCATGAAAATATTTTAGTATTAATTCTTAATTCATTTAAGAAACACAGCTTTATTCTTTCCCAATTTAATATTAACTCTGCTTCTTATGCTTCCTAGGTGAGGTGTGCCAATTCTTGTTTTGTTGTTGGTTTTTAACCCCAGAAGGTAATGATTTCTTCATGTGATTAGCAAAATATTATAGAACAGATGATGAAAACCCAACAATGTTTTTGTTAATATTCACTTGGCCAAATGCTTTGGGAAGTGTGTGTAGGCAGTTTTCTTGGACAAGTAATGGAAGAAGTACTAAGTGCTCATACTTGGCTTGAAATTTTCCTTTGTCAGCCAAAAGGAGAGACTGATGGTGCAGGTCAGGTTAGTTGGTAATTGTAGGTGAGAGTATGATAGTATCAAAATGTGTTCCATGGATCTCCTGCATAGAATTACCCAGGATTTGTATAAAATATGTGTTTTTATAAGTCTTACAACATCAGCAATAGGTATTTTAAAACCATACCTGAAAGTCTGCATTCTAACCTATATATATTGTAGTTATAGGTGACAAAGACCTTTACTGTGCATTGAGCAAGGCAAAGTATATACCTGGTATATTATATTGGGGGCATGTATTAAATATTAATTCAACAGATTTTTTGTGCTTTATTTTGTTTGCAGTAATAGAGAATCCAGGGCCTAGCACATGCTAGGATGTTTATCTATCATTAAGCTATTACAATAAATTTAGGTTTTGCTTCACATATTCTAAAATCTACTGTGAAGACACAGTGTTCATTAAAAAAACATTTACAAATAACAGTAGCAATGTTATGTTCAGAGCCTTTTTGTTTCATTATCAAGGAAGATATTTTAATAGATGTCTGAGTATGAAATATGGCTCATAAAAATACTGCCATTGCTTTAAAAATATTTAAATTGTCAGCCTTGAAAACATATATGCAAGTAACATTATATGGCATGAACATGCTATATCTAGGAATATATATGAGTATACTTATACATACATATACATTTATATAAATATACATACATATATGCATGCAAAAATAATTAGTGATAAAAGAGGCCATGAATTTGAAGGAGACCAGGGAACACTATATGAAAGGGTTTGGAAGGAGGAAAGGGAAGTGAGAAATGTTGTAATTGCATATAATCTTTAAAAAAAAATTGCCTTGCCAGGGGGATCAGGATCTGTGCCTGGTCTATGGTCAGGCTTCTGGAACCCGGTGCCTGTGGTGTGACACCTTGCACAGCCTTGGTTCAGTGGGAAGGGGCTTGGACCTGCCTAAGCTCAGTGTGCTGGGCTCTGCTGACTCCCCATGGGAGACCTCCATTTGGGGGATGTGGGGTAGCTTGGGAAAGAGGGCTGGGGGTGGGAGAGGGAGAAGGGGGGAATCTGTGGATAGTATGTGGAGTGAGTAGAAAATTTCTTAATAAAGAAAAAAATGCCTTACATGAACAAGAATGTGTGTGTGTAATTCATCATCTGAAACAAGCAATCTGTATAGGTGCAGTTTACTAAAATTGTGTTGTAGCAAACTGTATTAATAATTTAAATACGATGTATAGTATATAGTGTACCATGTTAGTCCAAACATCACTTTGCAACTGTTTACTAAGGTCTTGAATTAATGAATACACAATTTTACAATCTCAAATTGAACATTTTGTAAAACATTTAAATTGTGAATGTATTCTCAAACATTCTTTACAACATTTGTTAGATATTAGCTCCATTCATTAAAGAAAAAAATACCTGTAGGGAAAAATGTGGATAACCATCTCCAACAAGATAAAACAAATCCAACAAGATGGTGCCTGATGTTTTACAATCATTTTAGCCTAATCTGCCCATATGTCTCTAATCAATGGTTCCTGGGGTCAAGCACGAGTTTCACCGTGCATCAGAATCACCCAGATTTCTCCCATCCCTCTCCAGAAAAATGTCTGTGCTTCCAGCACACACTTCTGCTGCCAAGATTCTGAGCTTATTTTGGTTGCATTGAAGACTCTCAACTAATTCAACAGGTTTAGTCTCTGGCCATTCCTACTCTGGTCCCCAACATTAACACAAGTGATCTCTACATCTATAGATTGTATCCAATGCAAAAGGTGGCAAGGGATAACTCTGCCTTCAAAGTGGCCTTTTAGACACCAGCTACTGTGTTTCAAAACATCCAAATTGTAAAAATATGGCCAGAATGAGTAAAACAGGAATTCACTTAATCTCACTTTCTAAATGTTATTAGTTTGATAGTCCATGATTTCTGTAAATGTTAAAAATGAGCCTTGAATTCAGATTAGTTTACAGTTTTAGCTATCATTTATATTAAGGCTTAAAAAGATTAATGTTCAATGTTTTATTAAAAAGCTATGAACTGTGTCCAAACAGATAAAAAGAAATGTTGAAATAGGTTTCATGTAGGAGAATGTATGGCTTTTATTTTCTGAATAGCAACCGCGATAAATTAAAGTGCTCGATATTGTACCAGCCGGTGTCAGAAATGAATAGTGAACCCGCCAGCAGAAATGTTTTCAATTTCTTAAGCACTGTCCCAGACCCTGAGAGAATTGATTGGCTTTTTGACACAAAGTTGTAGTGGCAGAGACTTAAGAGGAAGAAAATTCCTCCATAAAAAAATACCCAAAATACCTAGTAACAAACAGTGTCCAAACAATTCAATAAATCAAATGTTCTATTTTAAGAAAAACTAAGGCTCATGTATCAGTAAGATTAACTTAGAGATTTTTTTTCTTCCAAAGTAATGGTAACAAAAATAATGATTTTCCAAAAGACTAAAAAGTTTTTAAATCAATTAAATTTTTTTTCAGTGTTTTTGGTTTTTACCTGTTTGTTTTGTTTCATGATTTTGAGACAGGCTTACTATGTAGCCCTGGCCAGCCTGAACCTCACTTTGTTGACCAGGCTGGCCTCAAACTCACAGAGGCCTGTCTGCCTCTGCCTTCATTGCTGGGATTAAAGGCATGTGTGCCACTATGCTTGGCAAATTTAACCTTAGTTTTTTTGTCTCCATAAATTAAGTAAGCACACTACTTTAATAGCTATGTCTATAAATTAAGTAAAAGTTAACTCGAGAAAAAAAATCTCAGGACAAAAATTAATAAGTATATCTAAATAGTATTAAACACATAGATTGATATTTAGCATAAATTTTTATGTGCCTTATCAGAAGTTCTAGTTTATACACCTTATCAAGATTCTAGAAAGCACTAGAAAATGTATATGCATACTGGCATACACACACATATGCAAACAAACTAAATTGTGCAAATTATAAATAGCATTCTTGTTAAAATATAGGTTAGTAATGTTTCTGCTTTTAGTATTTTTTAATAATTTCTTTACTTACATCTAAATTAATCATACATTTGATGATTGTTTTGTCTCCATCTAGGAAACCAAATTCCACCCTAGTAGTACTAACTCAGTTGTTATTTGGAAAGTAGTGACATCATGCTCTCAAATGCATATCTTTAATAACCATAAAATGAATAGACATAAAAATTAAAAACTGATTGGTGGTGGTTGTGGTGGTGGTGGTGGCGGTGGCGGTGGCGGCGGCGGCGGCGGCAGCGGCGGCGGCGGCAGCGGCGGCACACGCCTTTAATCCCAGCACTCGGGAGGCAGAGCCAGGTGAATCTTTGTGAGTTCAAGTCCAGCCTGGTCTACAAAATGAGATCCAGGACAGGCTCTAAAGCTACACAAAGAAACCCTGTCTCAAAAAAACAAAGAACAAAATTAAAAATTAAGGACACATATATGATAAATATAAAAACACAAGCATATTTAGTGACTATATATGCTATTCTAAATTTTATTAAAAGCAAACTTTTATCAATTATCATAGAACTTTTGAGGAAAGCTTTTAGAGAAGTCTGAAATTTTACTTATTATCAAAGAAAATATAACTTCAAATCATGAAAAATTTTCATTTTATAAGAACATTTTCAACTCTTCATTAGATATCAAGCCTGATATAAGACATAGTGTCTGCCATGGACCACAACTTATTCATCGTGCTTCAGAGAAAAAATTTTAACTTGGAATCATAAAAGCAAGAGATGTAAATTAGCTCAATTATACTGAAACATGGTTACCCCACCATGAAAAAAATAGCATACCTTATTCTACAATTTCAAAATAATGATGCCTTAAGACATCAAAAGTTGCCAAGCATTGGTGGCACATGCCTTTAATCCCAGTGCTCAGGAGGCAGAGGAAGGTGGATCTCTGAGTTCGAGGCCAGTCTGGTCTACAGAGTGAGTTCCTGGACAGCCAGGGCTACACAGTGAAACCCTGTCTGGAAAAGAAAAACAAAAATAACAACAACAAAAACAAACAAACAAAACTCAAAACCAAAAAAAACATAAAATGTTAATCTCTTCTAAAGCTTTATCATAAAAATTTTGAACAAAGACATATATTAAAGAACCTCTAATTGTCACTGTTTAGTCAATTTAAAAGCAAAGAGACTGTAGGTTCCAAGGTATGTGCAAAGCATCTCCATTTCAGACATCCCTGTTCATGATGTATTTAAGTGAGATTTTGACTCTCAAAACCACCGAGGATAATCACTGCAGGACCAGGGTTAAGGGTAGTAATTCTCTTGATGGGAGATTTAGCCAATCCTGGCCTTCACAGTCTACTAGCTGTGCGAATTCCTCATTTTCTAAAAGGGCTCGATATACTCAGTGCTATAAGCATTGCTGCAGAGCACTCTTAAATGCTTCTGTGTGAAGCAAATTTAGAACAAGGATTCATCTCCTTCCTCCACTTGGAAAACAAAGGTACCCTCAGACCCTGATTACTCTAATTGCAAATCTCAATCTATTTAATTTTTGAAGAAAAGCAAAACCTCACTGTTGATTTTTCTACTTTTAGTTAAAATGTCCATGATTGGTATTCACTATAAATGTTCAAAATAATTGCACGCATTTCAAACTTAAGGGTTGAGAAAAATCAGTCATTTGATTTGAAAGATGGTCTCAACTGCAGAAATACAAAATATAATGACAGGGATGAATTTTATTAAATGTTTTTCATGGAATAAACAATGGAAGACTGATATGAACAAGAATTATAGGGGTACAGATATAATGGTGCTTTGTTTCATTGGTTTCTTGGATCCCTGAGAACTAAATACTATTTATAGTAAATGTGCTATACTTATGACCCTTCAAGTTGTTAAATATGAGCCATAGATGCGTGTTCAACAGTTATTAGTCATATCCTGCTATTTAGAGTTAGGATAACCCCATGAAATCCTGGGACTCAATCTGCTCCAAAGTCCTGTCCTAAGTAATACAGTTTGCATCATTTTAGTTCCCACAGTAATGATCCAGAAAGGTCAGCTGCACTGTTCTTCATCTCCAGACAAACTATAATTTTTGACTTACTTGTTGGGCTTTTTGAACCTTGAGAAGTCCTTAAAAGAGTTACCCACAAAGTTCAACTGCATATAAACTATCATCTTGAACTGTGTTTGAAGGAGGAAGAAGAAATGGTACTTACGCTTAGCACTTTCTAGATAACGAATAGTTTCTTCCTCTTGCTCTTTTATTCAGGGTCTATTACACACCTTGCTTATTTTAAAGACAGCAGTAATCGAGGAGATAAAGCCTGAAGTTGGCCATGAAGGACTGGAAGAATTAACCAATCTGTTTTAGGAAGACCAAAAAAAAAAAAAAAAAGGAGGTACCTAGTCACAGAAGTATGTTAGCAAAATGGAAGTGTGCTATAAAGTAATGTTAATAAAATGGCAGCAATTTGTTTTTTGTTTTTTGTTTTGTTTTGTTTTGTTTTTAAGGGGGAAGCAAGTTAAAATAAACCTGGGCAAGCAGATAGTAATTGAAGTGCAATCATTGGGAAACAATTCAAGGATTCAGAACAACTTCAATTACTACCAGGGACATAATGGCAGAGTCCAACAAGTGGCTCTCAGTAAACTGGCTAGTAGGTTATCAGGGTCTTGGCATATACTTTGGAAATGGAAGTAGAAAAAAAAAAGAGCTCAGTATTACCAAAGAAGAAACAATGGCCTGTTGGATATACCACCCTGAGACAGGAGGAAGTAACATAGAGTAGTAATTCAATGTTTTAGCCATTTTAGAGAGATCAAAATATTGGCTTAATGATAAGACAGGATAAATAATTGTATAGGATGAAAATTTATTATAGGACTGGAAATCTGGGCATATCAGACAAAGGATCTGATGGTAAGGTAGTAGAAAACCATCAGTGCTTTTACTGTAGGTGTGATGGATGCCAAAATTGTATCATCTCTCCAGAAACAAAAAACTTTAAAAATGTTTTATATATATATATATATATATACACATATATATATGATCCATATATATATATATATGATCCTCCAAACAATACACTTAAGACTTCACTACCATTAACAGATTAATCATATATATCCTCTCCTTTATTACAAGAAATAAACAAAAGCTTAACATTCCATCACTCAAAATGGCAACATTAAATTCCTTCCCCAAACCTGCAGGTGGTGTTGGCTAATCAACAGGCAAACTATCTACAAGGCAGGTATTAGTTATTACCAAGTGACTTAACCAGAATATCCACTCTGGTAGAATACAGTGAAGAAAAAAGGAATTGGAAAAATATATAGGAGTTCCATAAACCGAACTATTTCAATCTGATTTTAAAATTCAACATGCATTTTATATTATTATGTATTATTTGTTGATGTATTAGGGCTAGGCAAAGACATAAGAAACAGCAATAAAAATACTATCTCTTATGATTCTTGCATCTTCTCTGTTAGCTGAGTTTTGTTGACTCTGGTAAGACACTTCATAACCTTAGAAAATACCCTACATTGCAGTATTGAGAAAGCTTATATACAAAGAGCTAGATATCACAAGACAGTCAGTTGGACCTTTGAAATAAAATGATTTTTGAAAGAGCTGTGAAACAGTAAGTCTCAGATCACTTAACACAAAGGTGGTTCAAATTTTAGTGGAAGCGACTGAAAAATTCTTGAGTCCACATATTTGGACCCTCAAATATACCAACCACATTAGGACTTCAAATCACCAGCCTCAAATTTAAAAAAAAAATCTAGAGATAAAATGTTTCCCAGTCATCTTTTATATAATTAGTTTCCTTCCCTAGTTGGGAGAGAAAATGAAGAGTGGGCATTATTTTTATCAAATTATCATTGGAGTAAAACTCCAAAGGAAACTTACCACCTGAGTTTGGCCAAGATTAAATGCATCAGTGAAAGTCAGACGAACTTGCAATAAAGGGCAACTACGCATCCTTATCTTTTCTGCTTCCTTACACTTTCTCCATAGAACTTTATTTTATTATTATTATTTATTTACTTTGCATATAAGTGTATAGTCATGGGCATGCTACTGACCTCATATGAAGGTCAGAGAATAATTTGTTGGAGTCCATTCTCTGATTGCACAAGGTAGGTCCTAGAGAATTGGACTGAGGTTGTTGGACATGGTATCAGGTCCCTTTATTCACTGGACCATCTGACCCCACAGAACTTTTTAAAATTCTCCAGTATCATCAAGTGATCATTCTTGGGACATAACATCTTCAATGTTTATTCTTGAAAGTGTTGTGACTCATTTCAGAAAATGATAGTTCTGTTCTGACCCTAGTACATGGCAGTTATCCATCTCCTTTGACCTGTTCTCCACTGGGAAGTACTGAGCAACTCATCACTTTCATCATACTCTCTCATTCACTTTTGTATTCACCTGTGGTGTTATCATCCAATTAGTCTCCCTTGTTCTTGGCAGTTTCCAGATATCCTGAACTAATCTACACACATGCAATATGTTAACACAATGACAAACTCCACAGACAGTCTATACCAAGTAGAGAAACAAGCCAATTACATATCTTAACAAACTAATAAAGTAATAAAAAACAATAGATTCTTTTAAAAATTCAAAAAGGCCCCTTTTGTAATATTGAAAAGCAAGCAGTAATAGTAATAAAAACGTCAAATATTTATTGTTCCTCAAGATTTCATCCCCTTCACCTTTCACCTTTTTTTAATCAGCATAGTACTCATTACATGCTCAAAATTCAGAAAAGTAAAAATGTCACTGAACACTAAACACATTTTTCTTAATCATTCCTTCACCATACTGTATCCTTATTTAATTTGCCACACTAAAAGATTTTTACAAATCCAAGCCTGCTTTTTCAGCCAGAATTGCTTTTTATTTTTTTACTTTTGCCCTAAATAAAAGTTAAGGTACAACGGTAAAGTTTAATTTTTGTTGTCATAAGGTACATTTTATGTTTACTGTAGAAGAAAATACACGAATATTGTCTAAACCTGCCATAATTCATGAGCAAGTTTGTAACACAGACTGTACTAAACCATGCACAACATTGAAGATGATATAACAGAATGTTATCAATGTAAGATGGCATTGTTCTCTGAGTAACCAGCAGGAATGTTATGTAAGGGCAGTCTATATTAAAAGGAACATGAGAGTCATCATGCAAGAGGCTGGTCCATAAATCAAAATAACAAATAACAGAAAACAGGCCTTGTCCACTTAAACGGTAGAATGTCTATTTGAGACAAGTAGAAAAATATAAGATGCATCCTCAACAAAGTAGAGATCCACCATGGTTAATGGATCCATGCTAGAAACATGGGTACATATAACCATTTTGTGTTGTAATTCACTAACCCTAACTTATACACCACACAATCCAAAACATCAGAGGGGGTGGTACACCCAACTCTTGCTGCACATATAGTATGTTCATATAGTAAGCATTTGCAAGAAAAGCTTTTATGTACCAGGCACTAAAGGGACAGAGATGTGCCTCCTGTGCTCAGGTCTTTGAATGCTATGAGCTTTATGAAGCTTTCAGCAAACTTGTCTCAAGGACAAAGTTCTTATCTGGAACAGAGGAGATGCATGGGGCTGTGAGGACACTTCCCTCGGACACAAGATTTATTTTTCTTAGACTAGAAACTGGCATCACTGCCAGTTATGATATTTGTATTACATAAGCATTCAGAGTCTGAAAGTCATTTTGCTTACGTATTCACAGCTAGCTAAACCTGAAAATCACAGAGTGGGCAGGCCATGTGCTATTATCTTCATTTTCAAACGAGGAATAAATGATGATTCAAACCATCAGGGATATATTAAAAATCCATCCTAAACGAGTCATTGTATTCCTGAATATTATGATTCTAGTCAGCTTTAAAAACATTTAAATGCTTTTCTAGATTTCATTTCTGCTTAAGGTTTAACTATGGGAAATCAAAATGTTTTTGATATTCCTATGAAAAGGCTAATTAGTACTCAACTTGTAGTCACTAGCATAGAAATGTTTTTTCTATTCATTGCATTTATATGACCTTTAATAAAAATTATTTTGTAAAGGTACTTCTATTTTTATATCCCATTTATAATATATATTGATTAGAATTATGGCATGATTTCAAACTTCATCTCTTCAACATAATCTATACAGGAAAATCACAAGTTTGAAATACAAACTGCAGTAATTATGTGTGTGCTCCAACAAAAATTACTATATGAAAGGGGTACAGAAATGCTTTTGCAGAATTTTGCAGAATTAAAATACTAATTATGAACTTACCCATCTCATCCCCTACCATTTAAGATTTTTTTGACTAGCAGCCAGAGTGTTTCTTTATTTATACAAAATTTAGTAAACATGGATACATTCATGATGTTCCAATACATAGATCATAACATTTTTGGTTTTGGACATGTGTTTCACTTCCTTTTGATCACCCTTTAGTCATTATTAATACACTAAGATTTTTTTAATAACATAATTTTTTTCTTTTTTTATGACAATGAGACATGTCTACTCCTGGCAGCACCAATCTACTTCAGAGATGATGAGCACTGAAGAAACTCCTTACGGATTTTTAATGTAATATTTTTATTAATTCTTCAAGAATTTCAGACATTCATGCAATGCATTTTGAACATATTTACTCCCACTACTACCCTAACCCCACCTGTATCCATTTCTCAACTCTCTCCCCTTTTCAATTTCATGTTCTATCACTATTTAATAATCCACCAAGTTTAATTTGTATTGCCCACATATGTACAAATATGGAGTGATCCTCTAAAGCATGGTTGTCCTACCAAGGGCCACACTGTTAAGGAAAACCTCCAGAAGACATCAGCTGTCAATAGCTGCTTATGAATGTGTTGCATGTTAAACAGAGAGGAGTGCATCTCTAAAACTTACCACCACTGACTGCATTATATGCACTGAAAGAATGGGATCTTTATTTCAATACCCATGTTCTGGACTGAAAATATGAATTACCAGCAGTTTCTCAAGAAAAACACTATAGAAGGTCTTACTATTAGGTACAAAACTGTACAGCCAATTACTGCAGAAACACATCAATAATCAAGTATGTGCCCCATTTTAAAAGAGCTTTCAATATATTAGGAAAGATAGGACTTGGGTCCCACCATTATATTTCAAAGTAGAAAGGTAGTTACTATTAAACCTCTACAGAAATGTAACAAGGCAGTTCTGGGGGTGGGGGCACAGTACTTTCAGATGGAGCAACCGAGGAAAGCCTTCAGTATTTGATAGCTTTAGAATGAAGATGTTAACATATTGAAATAAATGGTAATACTCCACATCCTGAATAAATGAGAATATTCTATAATGTCAAAAAGTTTATCCTACATTGGAAAACTTGATTAGAAATTAAATTTGAAGCAGCAGAATGGGATGAATCCTTATAAAATGAGGAACAAAAACCAATGTTTGGTTTAGATATCTTAATATGGGCTTGCATGCTGTATTCTATCAAATGCCTACTTTTTCGAGCAGACTTTATGCCCTAAGACTCTTAACAATCAAACTGACCAGATGAATGTCTGTCTATTCCCTAAAGTTCTGTATGAAAATAAAGCAAATTAAATATTAATATAAAAACATTTACTTGAAGAAACACCACACCTTATATAATATAGACAAGACAATGTAAAACTTTTGAGAAAACCACAGAAACTGCATAAATGTACATTAAGCATGCCCTTGTGAGTTATAAATCATAGGTCTTTACAGAGTAAATGATTATTTCTAATGAAAGTACTGCACGGTGTTAACATTTCCTGAATATGTATTATGTGCTCGGTTCTAAAACTTGAGAATAACTAGTTCATAGGAGATGAAAGATTAGAAAAGAAATGTCCATGGCTACGCTGTAAATAAATTCTAGACATAACAAGATTACTCAGCTCTAAAGCTAGTGTAATGTCTTTCTATTAACCTAAACATCACATGTCTGTAAAATAAACACTATGCTGGTTTCTAAAGATATGAACACATTAGGGTTTTCTAGATATCAACTCTTCCAGGTTGAAAAAAAATACATGGACTATTCTGTATCCTTCTATTGGGTCACAGAAATAAAGGGCATCTATAAAGAAAAGGGCAAAGCTCATGGCTACCAAAACAAAAATAAGACAGAATTATAGATTCTGTAGGATTTCATTCCACTTTACTGTTTAAATGGACCACTAACATTGACTCAGATATGGAAGACAGTCAAGCTACTCTGAAGTCAAGCAGTTCTTGTAAATCCTGAATCACAGAGAGCCTGGGTGGGGAACAGAGTGTACACATAAATTAATTTTCCCGTTTTATGAAAAATAAAAAGAAACCTTTTGGCATAGAACTTCAAACACATTTCCCAGAAACCAAGAAAGAGAATGATGAGATAATTAGAGAGACATGCTGATCACATCCGCCTTCAGAAAGGGCAGGTCTAGCAGTGAGAGCTTGTGAACATCTCCAAGGCCATGACAGAAGAGAAAAAGGCTCCCAACGCTTTCATGTGACTAGGTGCACTTCTTCCTCACCAGGTAGTAGGGACAGCCAGGACTAGACAGTTCTACTCTATTCAAGATATTCCCCAATGTTCAAATAAACAGAAACTGAGGTGATTCAGAAAGATATAACAACCCATATGAGGTGGCTGTACACTGGCTCCATGAGACTCTGCCACAAATCTTTGTTTTTCAGTGCCTAAAGTTCCTATAATTTTTATAGAATACATATGCTTGGAATGATTATAAGTTAACTAACATTTTGGTCAATGTTACCTAATAGGTTAATTGGTAATAATTGCACTGAAGTTTAATGACTGCATTCAGATAATATGGGTCAATAACATCATTATGCAATTAAATTTCAAAGGAAAAACTGAATAGGTATACTTATTTGTGGTCTTACAATTCTCTGTCTAGCATAATGAAAAGTAGATCATAGCATTAGTGATGATGCCCAATAAATATCTTAACTGTTAGCTACACATAAAATGTTTATATCCTTTTCATAAAAAGTAGTCTGGTTAGATAGATCCATAAGTTGGCTTTCTCTGGAAACACTCAGAAATTCTTTAAGCAGTTGATATTGCATGTATTATTGTATTTTGTTTCCATAAAATAACATGGGAAGATAAGACAACTCTTACAGTACAAAGATTTTATCAGAAGTGTGTGTGTGTGTGTGTGTGTGTGTGTATGTATGTATGTATTCCCATCTGAATACCTTCTTACAGTTTTAGATGATGTGGATGCATTTCTTCTCCATTATAAAATATGAATACAAGCATCACCTCTAGTGGAATGGCCAGAAGAAGCAACTGCTTTTGTTCTCTATTTTCCAAGCAAAGTCACTATGACAACTTTATCTATCATTTCCTCCAAAAGAATGGAAAGGGTGAAGTGCTGAACAATCATTGTTCTTGAAGAAATTAAGGGAAGCAAAATTATAAACCTAACACTGTGCTCAATGGAATCGTTTCAAAGCATCATTTTGTAACTCTCATCGATTCTTCATTAAATTTTCACTTCAAAATTCAAGTTCAAACTACTAGCTTAACTATTTAACATTCAGTTCAATTGACAATATTGTTGGAAATATATTTTGCAGCTGACTCCTCTGGACTGATTCAATGTGAGACAGAGTTGCTCAATGCCAGAAAAACACAAAGAAGAAATGATGTGATTAAGTTCTTCTTCAGCTCTGCAGGCACATCTCTGGAGTTTAAACCAAGCACTTGTTACACCCATGAATAAATCAGTTTTTCTTTTTTCCTCACCTTGGTCCTCCTTTTTATGAGGTTTATATGGCAAGAACCAATCTCCATTGGAAATGCTGTGGTCATCAATACATATATGGTTGTCCTTAGATTTTTTTTTAGGACATTTTTAAGCTTAAACTAACCAGGTCACTTATGCTTCATTATTTTCTTGGTGTAAAAATCAATTGTATACCTGGAATATAGGTTACTCTAGTTTTTGGAAGAATGGCACTTTTCAATTCTTATCAATTGACACCAAATTACAGAAAAAAAATCTGAAGAGAGATACCTCTATGAACAGAGTTCCTCTTATTCCTCTGAGATGTTTAATCAAGATTATTGATTAAAGATCATTAACTTCACATTCTATAGTAACTGGCACATAGTAGGCAAGTAACAAATACTTGTTAATAAATATTAGACTATTTAATTTCTTTTTATCTTAGCAAAATTCTACATGTCTCTAAATGAAAATTATTTTTATTTATATAAATCCAGTACTCAAACTTATCATTTATCTTGCTTAATATTATTAAACTGAATAATCATATGATGGTAAATTAGATTTTGATAATTAATTCGGTTCTCTCACTAAGTATTCCAGTGGCTTTGGATCACTGTGTGATATTCTCTGAGTCTCACTTTCATATTCCTCTACATGGGATGAAACACAACTTTCATGCTTATTTGAAAGGTTGAGGAAGAATGTGGGAGAGCTTCCCCATGCTTGTCCCACCACAGGCAACATAACCATGACTAGTGCTTATCTTTGGGATGACTTTAAAAACAGGAATAAATTCTCAGTTCCAGAACCAGTAGACATATTTTTTACCATCAAATTTGAATATAGTTTCTTTTAAAAAAAGAATCTTACCTCTTAGAAAACTAAAAAAAAAAATTAAAAAAGTCACTGGTGTAGAACTTTATTTGCTTTCACAGTTGTCTACATAGTTTTTTACTATCTATTTTATCAGCTTTACTGTCTTGTCTTTTAGTTTAAGGTACACAGAAATAGGGAAGGATTTAAGTTAATAATGAATACTTAGAAAATACTATACAGCAATAACTCAAACATTTTTATATTCCCACATCCTGATTTCTTTCTCTGTCTCAATCTATGCCCATCTACTGTTTGATATCTCTCACACTTTGATGCATCTATGTATAGGGATACAAAGCCTAAAGGCACGTATTAGTTTGTGTGAATGAGCTGGAGCTAACCCTTTGCTACCTGAACAATAGTCAATTTTGCTGTCCCATTGGACTTCAGGTTGCTCCTCTTTCTGTATGTATTCAGACAGACAGTGTGATCCTGCATGATACCAGGAGCTTAGGCCTCTCCTGAGGGACTGAAGCTAAGCCAGAGCACATATCCAGCCTATCCAAGCTCAGTTGCAAGTCCAATATCAAGTACCACATACTAATAAGTTATTTCTGTGACTATTGTCCTTCAATTGCTCAAAGTAGCTACAGCTCTGAAGGTTGATCTGTCAGGCTCTTCTACTGCAGCCACATATTCTCATCTCCTCCCATGTACCACAAAAGACTCATCTCGGGATTTAGTCATGCTTAAGTCTTTCACACATACAAAATGTCCCTTCTCTTTAAGTTCATCTCCCTAAAGCCAATTGTGACCTAATAGGTGAAAAATCTACTAAGGATCTTCCCATTCCAACTTTATTGATTTGTTAATTCCTCAATTTGGATGAGTTCATAATAAAACAATTATGAGATACAATAATTGTTTTCCTTCTCCCTCTGTATATTACTTGTGATGTGTTGATAGTTACAATGGATTCTTCTCAGTCTCCTTAATGTCATTGTTCAATATTTTTCACTCGGCCTAATACCCATGGGCTATCCTCTTGCTGTAAAGCTTCCAATTTTGTCATTGAAAACCCTTCCCCTCTATAAGACTCCAGAACAACATGGAGAACTTAAATAATTCCCTTTCAGAAATTCTTTGAAGAAGCTCAGTCCATTTTCAGGATATACTGTTTTCTTTTCCTGTATGATACTCTAATAACTAACTCCAAAATTATGTTAGTAATCTGGGTAGCTCATCCTTAGTATTTACATTAATAATTGGCATATGGTAAGTTCTTACAAAATATCCTGTGAGGAAGTAGGTAGTCTATTCATTAACTTGGACAACTTCATAATATAAAACCTAGTGAAAGAATGGATGCCAGTGAAAGAGTTGGGCATTCACTGTGGGAGAAATATATAGTATTGCCATTGCATGAAATTTGTCATTCTCAGATATCTAGTATTCTTCAAAAATCACTAAGGCCAGCCTGCTTTCATATAAGACAAGGCACTATCAGGAACATATGTTATTTAAACTACTACAGGAAGATCCCAACAAACTTTGACACAGTATCTTTTTTATTACTAATTAAATTTATATATTTATTTTACATCCAGACCACAGTCTCCCCTCCCTCCACTCCTCTCATTCCCTCTCCCCACCTCCTCTCTGCCCCCTCAATCCACTCATCCTCCTTTTCTGTTTAAAAAGGAGCAGTCCTCCCATAGACATCAACAAAGCATGGTATATCAAGTTGTGGTAAGACTAAGCACCTCCCCTTGTATTAAAGCTGGGCAAGGCAACTCAGTTTGAGAAATAGGTTCCCAAAAGCCAGCCAAAGCCTTAGGGACAGCCCCCTGATCCCACTGTTAGGAGTCCTGTAAGTAGACCAACCACACAACTGCTACCTATATGTAAAGCTAGGTCAGTATCATGCAGCCTCCCTGGTTGTCTGTTCAGGTTCTGTGAGATCCTATGAGCCCAGGTTAGCTGATTCTGTGGGTTTCCTTGTGATGTCCTTGACCACTCTGGTTCCTACAGTCCTTCATCTCTCTCTTCAGCAGGATTCCCCAAGCTGAGCCTAATGTTTGACTGTTTGACACAGTATCTTATACCTAGCTATGAGTAAACGCTAATGTCTTTCCCCTAACCAATAGTTTTGCTTCAAACAGTCTATAATTAAAATTATTCTTTCCTCTAATATATTTTCTTATGAAAGAAGAAAGCATATTTAGAAATTTAGTAAGTAATTTAGAGTGTTTAAATGGTATTGGCATTTAAGGAATGGTCTCCAGTGATATTCTAACATTTGACAGGAACTAAGTATTACAATGTTTTTAAAATAAAAGCTTTCTTTATTCCTAAAGTTGATGCAAATATTTCACTGAAGTTAAATTTTGAATTAGACTTTAATACTTTTAGAGTCCTCTAGATAAAATATTGATGTTTTAGATAATTTCTCCACATTTAACACCTAAATACAAATTTTGTGTAATTTTCTTCGGTATTTTAATAAATCATAAACTTAAATTCTCTTTTTGTTAACTTTGATGTGATATTTCTTACGAGGCCTCAACTAGAAATTTTTATTCCACATGAAAAGAAACAATAATTACACTTAGATGGTGGAGTGAAGTATGTACTTTGATACAGAAGTCCTTTTCAGGTCAGAGTTTTGCTATGTAGGCCGGGTTGCAATCCTCCTGCCTCACCAGCTAGGGTCCTAGGCATATATGCCACTGCTGCTGGCTAGAAGTTTACTTTAACTTGTATCCTGTTCCCATCTTGTCGGTTATCACAGTTTCAGTGAAAATCTCTCTCCCCCCACCCCCTCTCTTTCTTCTCTCGCATACACTTAGCACACACTCTGCCCCTAGATTAACATCCCCAAGGAGAGTTACTCAATTGTCACTGTATTCATCTACCCAGGCCCTGAGCATAATTTGATTTCAGAGTGTTTGATTAGCACCAGGAAGAAGAAAAAGGATGTTGATTATGAGCACATGATCAAAATAAAATATCAGTGTGGTAGCATGCTAAGTGAATTTAAATAATTCCCAATATCCACAGTGACACAGACTTGCTCATCTTTTCTTTCCCACTTTCAGAGTATATACCAGAGTGTATACCAGTTACAATCACAGCCACATCCCCCACTAAATCCAGCTACATGTTCTTTAGTTACAACTGCCATGCGTTCCTTTTTAATCATCTGGTAAAACCAAGAGAAAAAAGTCAATAAATAGTAAATGTAGACACCAACTGGTCACCCAATACCCCTTTCTCTCTGTCCTCTCCTGTACATGAAAGAACTGTACATGTAATTTGGCATTTGCCAGTACAACATAAACAGAAATCAATTTTGGGAATGTAACTTTGGCAAGCATCTCTCAAAACATATCTTCTTTTATGCATTGCCTTTTAGCTACATCTGCTTCCCTCCTAATCTAGCCAAAATAAAAAAAAAGAGGAGAAAGAGAGAGAACAGACAGCAGAAGACTCAGAATTCCTCTTGCAGCCATAATGATAAAAACTGTAATAGTCCCATATATTCAAAGATCTTATTATATTTTCCTGTTTTAATTACTAATAAAATATGCTGAAACTAAATTAATGTGAAGGGTTTTGAGGGATGAGTGATAATAATGGGCAGCTAAGGGTAGAAAAGGCAATATAAACTTAAAGAGAGCCGAATACTATTCCAACAGGAAGAAAAGTGTTCCACCCTTATAATCATGATACGAGCTGCTCAAGAAGCAAAGGGAGTGGGTTCCTTCCTACATCTCCAAACCATCATGTTTACCTGGGAATGTTAAAATGACTTCATGTGATTGAGCCTCTCTTTTTGTTTTCCTGATTCTCTAGCATTTGAAATGTCAAATACAGGAAAACACATTCACTCAGATGTACTGTCTTTATTTGGCATTCATTATATATCACCTCGTCGTCGTCGTCGTTTTATAACAAGATCTTTCTACATTTTTAAGCTGTATCAAAGTAAACAATTTTCTAAATCTACAGCAGTGTCTAAGGTCCTAAGTCTCCTCTTTTGCTTCCTTAGATACTAATTTGGTTTTTCAGTTACCTTGTTTCACACTTGTGTTATGATTCATGCAATAATATAAAAAAGACAGAACAAAAATATAATGATACTCTGGCCACAGAAGGATTTTCTTTATATATATTTATATATGTATATATATATGTTTATTAAGCATAAATTCTTTTGGCATAGAATATAATCTGAATACAGTTTCCCTCCCTCTGTCCTCCCAGTTCCTCCCTTCCTCCCCTCCCATCGTGATCCTCTCCCTTTCTGTCCCTCACTAGAGAGGCTTCTAAGTGATAATAACATAAGAATAAAATATAATAAGACAAAAACCACCATATTGAAGTTTGACAAGACAAGCCAACCGAAAAGTAAAAGAGCCCCAAGAGAATCAAAGAAGACCCACTCATTTACACATTAAGGTTTCCCATAAGTACTAAACTGAGAACAACAGTATCTATGCAGGGGACCTAGTGCAGACCCATGTAGACCCTGTGCATGCTGCTTCAGTCTCTGTGAGTTCATATGAGCTTTGTTCAGCTGCCTTGCTCTCCTGCTTTCCACTGTCCTGTCTCCCCCACTCCTTCTGCCTCCTCTTCCACGGGGTCCCCAGAGCTCTAAAGGGTGGGATTTGATGGAGATATGTCATTTAGAATTGTGTGTTCCAATGTCTCTTTCTCTCTGCATAATGTCTGGCTGTAGGTCTTGTATTTGTTCCCATCTACTGTAAGAGGAAGCCTCTCTGATGATGATTGAATAAGGCACTGATCTATGGTTATAGCAGAATATCATCATGAGTCATTTTATTGTTACTTTTTTTTGACCAGTAGTATTTGCTTTGACCATAGTTCTCTGGGATATCAAGTCTCTGGTTCTTGTTCAACCAAATAGTGTCAGGTATGGGTTATATCTCATGGAGTGGACCTTAAGTCATATCAAATGTTGGTTGGTTACTCCCACATGGTTTGAAATACTTGCAAACCAAATCCAAGAACACATCAAAAAGATCATTCTCCATGATCAAGTAGTCTTCATCTTAGAGATGCAGGGATGGTTCAATGTACAAAAGCAATAAATGTAATCCACTATATAAACAAACTGAAAGAAAAAAAACTCATAATCATCTCACTATATGCAGAAAAGGCCTCTGACAAAAATCCAACACCCTTTCATAATAAAAGTCCTGGAGAGATTAGGGATAAAAGGGATATACCAAAACATAATAAAAGCAGTTTATAGCACATCAATAGCCAACATCAACTTAAATCGAGAGAAACGCAAAGAAATTCCACTAAAATCTGGGACAAGACAAGTTTGTCTACTCTTTCCACACCTATTCAATATAGTACTTGAAGTCTTAGCTAGAGCAATAAGGCAGCTGAAGGAGATGAGGGAATACAAATTGAAAAGGAAAAAGTCAAAGTATCTTTATTTACTGATTATATGAGTTAGTCTACATAAGTGACCCTAAAAATTCCACTGGTGAACTCATACAGCTGATAAACACTTTCAGCAAAGTAGCTGGATACAAAATGAACTTTAAAAAATCAGTAGCCTTCATATATAAAAATGACACACAAGAGAATTTTCAAACTGTATAATATTCATGATGCTTCAATCCAGTGAGGACAAGAAACTGGTTCTGGCAAATAACTGTGAATAAATCAGAAAGTTTCCTAGAGGTAGCCCGGGTTTGGATCACTAAAAGACCTCATTTGTTAGCTTTTGGCTCCTCTTTTGAGCGAGTTCTCATGAGTCCAGACATAGTTTTGAGATAATGAATATAATTACAAAATTCAGGCTTCACATATTGTGATGATGTCCACAAAAGGTGTACCTAAGGCCATTCATAGCCTCAGCATCACCACATAACCAGGCTGGGCACAGTGGACTTGGAACTGTGCACAGCTGTCAAAAAAGGTCTGGAAGAGGGAATGTGACATGGGCATGGGCAACACTATTCTACAAGAGTGATTCCCTCCTAATAAAACCATTCCAAGTCAGGAAGTACTGATTCCAAGATCTTTTTATGCTACTCAGCTTTGTCAATCAAAGAATGTTCTGCTGTTGTTACTTAATATTTGTTTCATGTTATTCACTTCATTTTGCCCTCAGAACCTTAGATTTTAAAACCTTACAGTTTTCTTGGTGTTATACTAAAGTATCAACAGAGTCTTAGCCATGCAAAGTGTGTGGAATGGAGACCAGCACAGAACTGAGCAGAGAATGCATCTTTGGTGATAAAGATCAATTGTTCTCTGATGGAAAGGGCTGAAAGATCCATTTTTAACTTTTCCTGTTCTCACCCTCTCTTCTAAATGAAAATGGTGAACAAATATTTTAACTGTATCAGACTCTGGATCATATGTTTGTTCAGAGCACCCTCACATCCCACAGAAGCTCCAGGGCTAAGCTGAGTAAGTCAGTATTATTCAATGTTATTCATTTTCTCCATACTCCAGATGTCTTTCTCATCTACCCATCTCATTTCCCAAAACAGCTCCATTTGGGTACATTTAATGCCCTATCTCAGATTCTGATGTCTGCATTGCATTGTGTTGCTTGTTAAACCCAGCCACTGAGCTTTTAATACCAGTTTCCAGCTGTAGCTTCCACTGGACTGTTTTGATAGGTAAGTGTCAGACCGGACTCTATCATCTCATTTCCCTCCTGTTTCCTCCTCTACCTTGAACAGCTTAATCACATTAGAGCTTTCGGCAAGTGAAAACTGGCTGCCCAATAACTGCCTTGTCTGCAGTCCTTTTTCAGTATCAATTCCAAGCTTTTCTTTTCATATTTACCAATTTTTAAGTAGTAGGTATTATATACTTCAACTATGAAATGGTAGAGTCTCCAAAAGTTGCTCCCTTTGACTACTAACATATTTTTTCTCTTTCTTCTGTTAGAGCGGGTACTGTGACTATGAGACAACATGGATAACCTCAATGCAGTTGGATGGCCTTTTTGGTAGACTCAGTATCCTTCTCTATTGCCTTTTATTTAGAAAGTTAATGTTTATGAATCTCTGTGGAAACACTTGTGAATTCTTGTTTACTTGGTGCTGATGTTCTTCAAATATTTAATGTTCTTTTAGCCTTATTTTGACCTAGTTTTTTTTTTTCAGTTTCTGCATCTGGGTAGCTTCATATTTCGAAAAATGTTTTCAGAAACAGACTGTGTGTTCTCTGCAGTATTTCAAGGGGAAAGGAGTAGTTTCTCACTATGTCCAGAATTTTTTATGGCCCCTTGGATAAAGAAGACACAATCATCAGGTCAACTGTCATCAATTCTACCAGTCATTCTCAAGCTCTGCTTCTCAAACCCACTATTGACACTGAACAGCATGGGGAAGAAACTTGTTCTGCTTTCCCAAAGCTTTTGCCTAACTCTCATGTGGCTTCAGAAACCAAGCCAGGGCTGGAAACTTGACATGCGTTTGAGTCCTCAAATTGCATCTCCATTTCTAAGCTCAATGGCCTACAATAAGTTAGCTGCTTCTAAATTGCTAGTAGTGGCCACTTTTCTGAGCCTACCATATTTACATCTTGTATTATGCATGCAGATATGGTAACTCCATCCAGAGACCATTGCAGATCCTCATCTCATCTCTCAAAGTTCCCTCCTACTCTTTACAAGTTGGTTTTCTATTGGTTTTTAGTAAAAGTCTTGACCTACCATGAACTATTTCATCTTTCTGGAACATTTTCATTGTTCTGAATTTTCAGTTTCCTACAGAAACCCGTTTGCTTACTAACTATTTTAGAATAGCCAAAGACATAAAGTACTTATCAAACACCACTGTACCTTCCCCCTATTTTAAAAAGTTTGGAAGTTCACCCAAGTCAATAAATCGGGCAGTATGAGTAAAAGTGAAGGCTCCTGTACACACACACACACACACATCCCTAGCTGTAAGAATATTTATTAGCTTGCACTTAGTACTTGTCATTCCCGGGCTCCAATGGAGGAACACATGTCTTTTTTCCCATCCTGAGTCGGTGTTCGTGGTCTGGAATGCAGCAGGATCTTAAAGAAGAAAGTGCCTATTCCCAGTGGAAGCAGCTACAATGGGGAGCAGGAATTATTCTGCATATGGAATGACTGAGTGGAGGCCGACAAGAGAAGCCGGGGCCCAAGGCCAGCGGGAATGCCTGGTGGCACAGCCTACTTCTTATGCCATCCTAATGATCTTTAGCCACACCCGTTTGTTCCTTTCATCTAAAACCTGATTTGAATTTGTAATTGACTGCACAGTAATTTTGTTTGTATATACACATTTTACAGATGATATTATATGTTGAAATACCTTGAGCAAAATGATTTTTAAAATTCAGAATGCTTGTTTTGAAACTTAATGGTAGTGATACATGTAGTTTTTGTTACATACTTTCATGGATTATCTGTGTTGCTATCATTTTGCTGATTGTACCAATCCTACTATAAATATCCTCATTAGAGTATTCTCATAGGAATTTCTTTTTTTTTACACATGTAAGAATTTTTAGAGAGTACACCAAAAGTAGAATTGCAATGGGAAAATTTATCCACATCTACAATTTGAGCAAATTTCTCTCAAATTTGACATTTTAAGGGGCTTCTTTTACTCTAGTCCCTTACTAACACATTAATCAGCCATTATATTTTGTCCAATTTGATGACATTGGCCTATGTATTATTTTGTTATATTGGCAGTATTTTACTTAATCAAGATTTTTTTTACATGTGCTAAATATTGATGCTTTTTGGATTGTATGTACTACAATTATCAGTTTTCATTCTGTGTTTTACATTTACTAGACCTTTTAACGTGGGCACATAAACTTTCAATGTATTCATTTTATAATTGTAGTTACAGAGATTACACAGTTTTGTCTTGGTTAAGGAATAATTCCTTGACTGGCAAGATGGCTCATCAGACAAAGATGATTGCCCTGAAACCAGATAAACTAAGTTCAATCTCTAGGACCCACATAGTTGAAGGAGAGAACAGATTCCAGCAAGTTATATTCTGACCTTCACACATGCACAGTGACATCTCTCTCTCTCTCTCTCTCTCTCTCTCTCTCTCTCTCTCTCTCTCTCTCTCTCTCACACACACACACACACACACACACACACAAACCCACAAAAAGTAATGTAACAATTCCTCTGTATTGTTTTATTCTAAAAGTTAAAAATTATTACCTTGTGCATTTTATTTCTACCTAACCATATTTTATTTCTACCTAACCATATTTTATTTCTACCTAACCACAACGATTATCTAAAAATGTGTGAGTATGCATCTAACTTTATGTTTTCACATGATGAGCCAATGTCATTGACAGTCTTTCACTGCTCTGTCATGCCATCTGTACCTTCCAAACTTTCAGGTGTTCATAGGCTTGCCTCTGAACTCTACTGTCCTTGGTTATCCACCAGAACTTGACTGGAAGATCCTACTTCTGACAACATCACATACTGGAGCCTCAGAGCACACAGAAAGCAAGCTGGTGATATCTGGAAGCTTCATGTGGGCTAGCTTTCATAGTGCTGTGCACATTCCTGGAGGAGAAAAGCAATCCTGATCCAGTTGTGAGCCCTCTAAGCTACAATATTGACTTGCCTGACAGGATACGCCCACAGGTGCCCCCTCCTCCAAAAGTTCAGGGATAACTTTACAAGTGAGGAAGGGAAGAAAGGAAGAGCCAGAGGGGGTGGATGACTACACGAAAACCATGGCTTTTTGTTTTGTTCTGTTCTGTTCTGCTCTGTTTTTTGACACAATGTTGCACCTATGAACTCACAGTGGTTGTGACATCTGGCACAAGACATGCAAAGTTTAAACCAGAAAAAAACTCATGGAATGAGTAGGGGGACAGGAAGCGTCCAGCTGAGGAGCTATTGGTAATTGCCAGGTGTTTTCTTTAAGGATGTGGCCCCTGATAGGTCTAACATGCTCCCATGGATCTCCATACACCTAAGAGTATATAGGCAGCACTCCATGGGTTAAAAAAATACTAAATGAGGGCACAAAGTCAGATGGGTATGGAATATTTTAAAACAAATCTTGGAAATATCCAAGCCAGGCACTGCCCCACTCCGTAGCAGTCAGTTGAACGCAATAGAACTGTAAAACCCATTCTCTGCTGAGTTTCAGAGTTTTCCCACATGGCAGGAGGAAAAAAATGGGATGCTTGTGAAGGTCCCTCTAATTGGTTCCAAAGGAACCAGAAAATCGTCTCCAATGAGACTAATAAAACTGATTGTCCCTTAACATTTATAACTTAAAACCAATGTGTATGGGTGACAGCTTTCAATACACTACTCCAAAACCACCGAATACAAATGGATATCAGTTTTACATAGCTATAAATAAGTACCTGCAACTGAGAACTTAAACACAGATATCCAATGAAGCAACTATGAAACTCACCACATTATCTAGGGACATAAATTACTCAAGGAAAGCACATCTAAAACTAACGGAAGCGCACTCTGTCATTTTTTCCCATTGTTAGCATAATATCAAGTGAATACATAAATCTAGTTCAACAGTCTGAAAAAATTTATACACACCAAGTGCTAATTTCTATTGCAAGAAAGTAAGTCAAGCTACACAGGAAATCCAGATGGTCAGGTATTTCTTCAAAATTCAAGTATTTTGAGAAAATATGTGTGGGGGAGAGACTGTGTGTGTGTGTGTGTGTGTGTGTGTGTGTGTGGTGTTTGAATACTAAAGAGTGATAGAAGGACAGTCTATCTTCAGAACTCTAAAATATACTGAAATCCTTACAGTGTATCATCTAGATCCCTCCCCCGCCCTCCGCCAGTAAGTACCTGCCTAATAAGAAGCCACACTCACACACACACACACACACACACACACACACACACACACACACACAC
>CABHPH010159674.1:72294-103272 GCA_902168325.1 Peromyscus nudipes
ACACACACACACACACACACACACACACACACACACACACACACACAAAATAATGTATCTCAACTCCAAAGTATTGGAGCGTATTTTTCAGCTAAAGTTAAAGGGAAAATTCACACACAACTGTAGTTTTAAGTCAGACTTCAAGGGAGTCAGTCATTAAGCCTTCTGAACTCTAACCAGTGCTGCCTTCTCACTCTGCTAGTATCCATGGAAAGGGGAGGTTTAGAGAGAAGAGCAAAACTGAGATGCCTGAGAAGAATTGTGGGAGTCCTACTGTTCACATTAATGTCCTCCTATCTGAAAAAGGAATGATTTCCAGGTGGGACTCCAGCAGTTTGGCTACAGTCAGAAGTTAACCTTGGCTGGGCCTCTTGGGTCAAGTTCTGGGCAAATTCCTCCATATAAGTCCTTAAGGGAAAGTTTTAAAGTGTAAAGACTTCTGTAGGTTTTCTGCTGATTTAAGGAACATTCAAGTTACTATTCTGACTGAATTTAACATTATAGGTTTTGTAGTAATGAAGAACTAGAGGTAAAAGACACAGGGTAATGGCTAATAAGTGTCTATATTCTAAAGGGTGATAAGAAAAGGCTACAATGATGAGACTATCCTACATTATTTGCATACCCAGTTAAAGGAATAGAAAAAAATAACCATCGGGCAATTGTGAGCAAAGAAGAGCCTGCTCTTCCTAATGGAGATGCACTGGTCCTATGACAGTATCCTTGACCTAACCCTGAGCTCACAGCGCTGCACCAGCAAGATCATGTAGATGTGAGGCTGAATACCAGCTCATCATTTAATTGGATCAGCATCTTTGTTGATGACCATGAGAAGAAATATCTCCTGAAATTGAAACTGGTCTTACAGGATAAACCCTGAAAGGCTCATCACACTTATCCACCAGGATGGACCTCCAAAAAGATGTTTGGCATGGAGGAAACTACTTCAATATGTGGGACTCCATGGCCATAAATCTGTAGAGCTAAATCCCACTGGGTTTCTTGCTGGAACTCCTGCCAAGATACTAGCAGAGTGGATTGCCTGACAAAACAACCCAGTTACGTGAGAACCCTGAAGGAATGAATGTAAAACACCTTGCTTCCCTTTAAGTCAAAATTTTTACTTCCTAATTTTTATCACCAATAAATTAATGTACTAGTCAGGGCCTGTTACTATTCAGCTGGAGAACTCTTATTAAAATTCTAAACTTCCCCAAGTCCTCATTTTCTCATATCTAAAATGAAGGAGTTAAGTTAGTAGATCTTTAAAAATTATTACAGCACTTAAACACTATGGTTTTTAAGATAAAGAGGAATTACACACATTTTAGTATGCTATCTATTAAAATGGTGATTACAGGCTACTTAGGAAATATTTATCAGTACTTATTTCTAGCACGCCAAGCTAGAGAAAGTAGTAATATGTTGAGGAGTAGTTTTTGATATGAATAAAACTTCTATATTAAAATAAGAGATGGTCAATATATATTTGTTGTTAGAAATATAGATAGCCAGTTCATTATTTAGAAGAGAATCAGCTATTTCACTTTTTTTTTTCCTTTTGGGAAGGTTTAGGGAAAACAAACCAAGAATTAAGAGGTAATGAGATGTATTTGGAGCTACTTAAAGAGAATGGAGCTTGGCCTAGAGAACTAATTATGTAAGGAAAGATACAGATTATATACCTAAAGCTGAAATATAAAGCCAGAAATAAAAAGTGTGAGTACCCTAGCAAGACAACCGTGTAGTGGAGTTGCACCAGTGAATCCAATAAACCAAGAACATGAGCTAAGGGCAAATACTTAAAAAAAAGAAATTACAGAATCCAATCATTTGGAACCTAAGAGAAAATAGTTTTTAGAAAATTATTTAGCCACAATCAAAGAAATCCAATCTCATATCTGTAATATAATTTGCAAGAGATGCTTCAAGTGTTAGTTTGCACAAATAACCTTTTGATTATATTGAAATACTTTAAGTTATAAAACCAACCCAGTATTCACCTTATTAGCATACTTTAACTGATTTTTATAAACAAAATTATAAATTTTTCATAGAAATTATGCTAAAATTTTATTTTTTAAAGAAGAGATAAAATTGCATTTCACTCAAGGATCATAGACTTCTCTTTATTATTTGTATTGCCCATTTCTACTTATTCTTCTTTCAATAAACATTTAAGTAATAAGAAAATCTTCCTTACTATGAAGTCATACACACACACACACAAACACACACATACACACACACAAGCACACACACATACACACACACACACACACACACACACACACACACACACACACACACTTTTAGTTCAGAGCTGATTTCACAGAGAATTTGAAAACTTGAAAATCGCCCACGACCTCCTTGAAAACTAACTTCAGAAATGACTGCTTCATGCTCCGTCAACTGTCTTTAACATAATGAATTATAAAGCATGGTTAAATCATCTTGCAGGGACTCCTTAAAAGTAAATAAAGTCCCTTTACTTTCCTACTTATTATTCCTCTTAGAAGAAGATTAGGAGGAGATAACAGATGGTTAGGTTTCCATCCATACTAATCTTAAAGGCAGTCAAATGTCAAATGGTCCATGCTACCATTAAGCAACTTTTTGGATACTGTGCAAGTCATTTTTGAGGGTCACTAGTAGACTAATTATAAGTACTATAATTATTATATATTACACATAATAATTATATAATCCAAACTATTTGAAGTGTCATGTGCTCTTGTTATGTGTTAACTTCTATTAATTATAATATATTATTTAATGTTAACTAACACAAATAATAAAAAAGCACCAAAATAAAAATCAATAGCAAGCCTGACCTAGAAAGTATGGACATAGTGAGCAAAAGCCACAACGCTCTCACGCTGCAAAGTTTTGAAAAGTTTCTTTACATCTAAAGAAGTTTTCTCCAGGATAGCAAATACAACTCTCAGAAGGCATGTAATATTCTATTAATTCTTTATTCTCTGTCCTTTTACCTCTGTCCTTACCAGCTTTACCATGCTTTGTGATAATGAAGTTGACATCATCCATGAAATCTTGAAAAATATACGTGATCTGAGTTTTCCTTAGTTTCTTCTACAAACTACCAGTGAATCATGTCTCATGATTTTATCTAGGTCCATATCTTGAGCTGTTACTTCTATGGGTCCCTCATAGGGCCAATCCAGGTTATGAGACAGTATCTATAAAGGTCACAAGAAACTTGAACATAGTTCTTGTGATACATCCATCACTAAGTGCCGTACGAGTTAAGAGAGGCAGCTCTCGGCTTGATTCAAATACTCATGTGACGTTGGTCTTCACAACTGCAGGCCCTAGATCCATGTATATAGTTTTTACCAACCAGAGGCAGTATGAGACACCAGAATTTCAATAATTCTTATATAGATTATTGATGAATTCTCTTGATTTTAGCCCATTTTTATATTTACTTCTAGTTATCCTAATAAAGCCTTTGTCTATGATTTAAGCTATATAGCTTGTGCTATTCTGAATAATCACTGAGATATTACTTTCTAAGGACTGAAATGTTGGCTACCACTCACTTGTTCATTGACTTTTGTTTTCTAAAATTACATTGTTGTTCCTTCTTCTGTTTTTTTCCCTAGTGAGTTGAAAAACTTGTCCATATTATCACTGCAACAGAATTTAGGGGGGGGGATGAAAACAAATAAACACATCCACTTTTCTATCTTACCTAGAGTGACATTTTCTTAAACCCATTTCAGGAAACACATAACATCTGGTTATTTCCAGTGGATCTGCAACAGGCCTGAGCTGTGATACTGAAATTTAAATGTACCTGAACAGTACTGACACCTCATTAAATCATGCAATTTGCTGACTAACACTGCATCATAGCTAGGGATCCTTGGAATTTCCAAGAGTCTTGCATTAGCTTCCCAGCACTGAAATGGTTTTCAACAATGGTTTTCATTTGCTCTTCATGAGACCTAAGAGGGTTTGCTGTTGGTCCTGTAGAAAACAAGGCTGCTGAACCAGCAGTGTTACCTGGTCAGAACTCCATTATAGGACCACATATTCAAGATGTTTTATGCTTATTTTCAATTCTGGATCCTAAAGAAAAGTTGTATCTAATAATGGCCTGTAGAGGGCAACGGCATTTGGGATCAGACCTTTCCTGCCTCTTCCTGGTAAATAGCCAACACGGAGGTCAGGTATATCATTAAAGGGATGCTGCTGTTATGTCCTATCATTTCTCCTGCAATAAATTATAAACCTGGGTACTTGTCATTTTCCATCCTGTTAGTCTTCCTTCATTAACACTGAACTACACCTGGAAGTGCAGCAAATGATGACATAATTACACCTTTTCATGATATCATTTCAACAATTTCTATATAGCATGTTGGTATGTTACATTTACCTCATAAAATTAATTACCTTAGTTTGAGATGATAGAATGATAAAGGCCTTGGGTGTGAGTCATAAAAAATGCTGTTAGTTAATCTTGACACACACAGAAAGTTTAACAATGATAATGAAGACAAGGTAGCAGCCAGAGAAAATACTAGGCACATTCTTGATGCCATGTAGGAAATCCATGAATAAATAATTACTCTCCATTATAAAACTGACAGTCCATTATCTGTTATAATGTAGTATACCTTGCACTGTGAACTGAATGTCATGAACTGAAGTAGTCAGGACAAGAAAGGAAACCCAGAGATAAAGATTTTTCCATCTACCTATATAGAATTTATTTTACACAAATTCTATGGGCTAGTCCAAATATTAACCTTATATAACATAAAAGACCTATAAGCATGTTAATTCTGGCCCTAGTCTAGAGGAGCTGCAAGGAGAGTTAGTGTATAGGTTGGTGGCTAATTATATTTGGAATTTATATTAATGTTCATTTTGAAGCAGAATACTAGGACATTTCTAGCCAGAATATTATAGAAAAAGTTGTACTCAAAGACCACTCCTCAGGCCTGAGGAGACATGTGTGTCTGTGCAATAAGCCCTGAAGAATGTGTAGGTGACCTGCATTGCTTCTTTCACCTCTCACCAACAAGAAAATATCACTGACCACGTTAACAAAAGAAATCTGCGACTGAGCCAATGTCAAGGTCCAGACTCAATGTGGAACTCTGGAGAAGTAGGTCACAGATGTCATATGCAAAGGAAAGGCATGAATACGCAAGTCAGGAAAGAAATGTTCAGATTCCAGAGTGACGAGCCAAGGGAAAGCGTGGAGGAAGAAATAGTTTACACAGAAGCTGATTGGAAAACACAAAACCGCTCCTATTTTATAAAGGAAGGAAGAAAAGCACGGAAGGAGGGTCCAAGGCTCAGTATTAAGGCTGAGAAAACAGTGAGTATAAACAAATAACAAAAGTAACGAAGTAATCAACGAAAAGAAACCTCCGTCCTTGAAGCATATGAATATCTTGCTCGGTGGCTAAGTTTCTAAGGGACTGGTGCATTCCCAGCACTCAGAAGGCTGAGGCAAGGGGATCTTTGTGAGTTCAGGGCAAATCTAGTTTACACAGCAAGTTCGAAGCCACCCAAAGGAATACAGTGACACCCTGTCTCGAAACAATCAACAAGACCCCCACCCTGAGCCTTCCATTCTTCCACTTAATCAAACATACACTAAATAAACATGCTACAGATGCCAACCTACTCAAAACAATTTGATGAACTCTTCTGAATAAATGAAGCATACACTGGCTTTTAAATCAGATGCTATAGGACACCTTCTCATCTTCGTTTTGGAAACACTTTAATCACTAAAAATCCATTTTCTCATATCCACCATACATTCTATGTTCATTTTTATACCTTAAATACTTACATTTTCTTTCCTTCGCTAGATGCTGACCTCTATAACCTCCACTGATGGAGCAATATTTCAAACAACTGAACAGAGGGAATACCTTCCTGCCTTCTCGAGATGCATGCCAATGCCTCACGTAAATTTTTTTTTTCCTGTACAGCAATGATTGTTTCAGGAACCATAATAATGCTTCATTTTCCTTTGCCTTCATTTTACAATAAGAAAAAAATGACCAGAAAATGGAAAATAAAAGCATTGTTTTGAAGATAAGACAATTGGCACAAAATGGAAATGAGTAGTTTTGCCAAAATGATGAATTCTTCACTGATTGGCTCTGTTTCCAATTGCAAGGAAATACAACATAATCTTACCTCAGCCTAAGGAGCTGCCCAATTTCTACTACTGAAGATTTCATCTGGAACGCCCCATTTTACTGATGAACAAACGAACTAGTATTTTTAAATAATCAGTTTAAGAATCCAGGTTAAAAAGAATGCCAGTAATTTGGTCTCAGAGGGGGTATCAGTCTCCCAGTGTGGCAGCTACACTGTTGTCACAGGCCTTTTATGAAGAGAAGAAAACTTGCAACTGTCTCTTGACAAACGCTTCAGGGAAGCAGACATGCTTCCATCATTCTGACCACTAGGCTCCCTCACTGTTTCCCCTGGCAAAATAACTACAAAATATTTTTCAACACTCAAGTCACTTACTGAAATTTTCCTAGATACTACTAGAGTAAGCTCTGGAATTCTGTCACTCATTGTGTAAGACATGACATCTTCTGTTTGGTGAAGTACATTTTACACACCATTATTTTAGGTATGAATTTATTTATATACTAATAACATGAGCTATAAAGTTTTCATAAATGTTATGAATTTACAAAACATATACCATTGAATTTTATTACCTGGCAATAATTACGGATTGTATCTTCTACTTTCTGGGAGTTGAGTCTCATTTATGATGCTCATCTTCTGGAGTTAGGTTTGGAAGGACAACTACTAATCAAGCATCTAACATGTTAACTCTTCAGAATATACTAGAGGACACTGTATCCTACACCAAGTATTTCTATTCATAAAAGTGAGGCAATTTCTCAAGCATTGGTGTGCTTCAATGCTCAAAATAACCTGTTTCTGACTTGCCTGAAACTATGTTTCTGTTTCCAAAAGATAGTAAACAGAAGAGACTGTTGTGTTGCCATCTCACTGGGGGAAATTATGTCATTGCTTGGGTTCTTGATCCATTCAAACTTTTATATTCTAAAAATCATATTATACAATCTGTGAGGATCCTTAATACTAGTATTCTCTCTTATTTAGCTGTTTGTAAATATTAAGTGGCTCATATTTTTGAACTTGTAAAATGTAGTTGTTGTTTTTTTCCACATAGCTCAATCTAATGGGATTTAACATAGGCTTGTTATACTATGTCAGATACACCTAGCTTTTTATGGGTGGCTTGAGCTTATTACCCTCCTAAAGGACCCTTTACACTACAGGTGGAAATATAAATCAATGAAGTCACTGTGGAAATCAGTATTGAGTCTTCTGAGAAACTAAAAGTGGAACTACACCATGGTCCAACAATTACCACTTCTTGATATATATACACTGGGATCCTGGTCTCTCTCAAAAACACCTCCATATCTGCTTGTTGGCTATATAACCACTGGGATCCTGGCCTCTCTCAGAGACACCTCCATATCTGCTTGTTGGATATATAACCACTGGGATCCTGGCCTCTCTCAGAGACACCTCCACATCTGCTTGTTGCTGCACTGCTCACAGTAACCAAGATATAAAATCAATCTAGATGCCCCAAAATAGATGACCAGGCAAAGAAAACTGTGTATCAATACATACAGTGGAATTTTATTCATCCATAAAGAATGGTATTTGCAAGAAAATATGTGAAACTAGAGACTATCATTGTTTATAGAAAGAAAGCTAAATTCAGAAAAATATGCCATGTCCTCTCTGAAGTGTGTGTGTGTGTGTGTGTGTGTAACAGTAGAATGGGGATTGTTAGAGAAGAGAAAGGGGAAAGTAAAAGTGCAAGATGGTGGTAAGAACAGGTAATGAGAAGTTGCACAACCTAAGTGCTTTTGTCTTGGTTTTCTTCTCTTTATGCCTTACTTAATAATCCCTAAGAAGATGACTTGCTAGTGTTCAATGTGTAGGAACTTTAGGAGAAGGGGTGCACTTCTGGGTACCAATGTATTTAAATATGATGTGTGGTGATATATTGTGTACCTGAATAAAGCTTGCCAGAGGATCAGAGGACAGAGACAGCCACTAGATTAGACATAGAGGCCAAACAGTGGTGGCACACACCCTTAATCCTATCACTTGGGATCTCTGTGAGTTCAAGGCCACACTGGAAACAGAGTCAGGCAGTGGTGGCACATGCCTTTAATCCCACACACCTTTAATCCCAGTACTGGGAAGCACACTCGCCTTTGATCCCAGGAAGTGACAGCAGGGCGAAGAAAGTTATATAAGGCGCAAGGAAACAGGAACTAAGGCAGTTCAGCTGAGACCCCTTTGGGTGAGGACTCAGAGGCTTTCAGTCTGAGGATTTGTGGAGTTGGTGAGGTAATAGGCAGTGGCTGTGGCTTACTTTGCTTCTCTGATCATTCAGCTTTCACCCCAATATCTGGCTCCGAGTTTTTTATTAAAAGACCATCTAAGATTCGAACACCAATGATGTGGAAAACTTCTTAAAGTGTTCTTAGATAGCTGCAATGTGTGACTCCATGACTCTCACTTATTTACTTTAGTGTTTTCAATTGATTTTTTTAAGTGCTGTTTTCTAAAACTATAATCAAATGACATCAGGTTATAGTTTCCACAGGCAATATTAATGTGCCTCAAAAATGGTTTTATGCATGTACGTGTTTGGTGAGAGGTTTATGAAGAGAGGAAGAATGAAATAATAAGGAACATAACAGATCTAACCATGCCCAGTTCTGGGCTGCATATGAAAGCCTTGATCTAGACCAGCAGAGATGGAGTCTCAAACGATTGCTCAGGCTGTGGAACTGTATAAATAGAGAGGTACTGAGTGAATTCACAATGTCAGGGCAATCTCAAAACCAACTGGGAAGGACAGGTACTATTGTGTTTGCATCACAAAATGAGCAGTGTAGACTCGTGGTTAATCTTGACAATACAGGAGTCTACTTGTACTGACTTCAAACCTGATTCCTTCAACTGTAAGACATGTAACCCAAGGCAAGTAAAGACTCGAATTACCTGGCCAACTAGGGCTGAGGCACTGCATTGTCTGGAGGATCCAATGCACTAATCCTACAAGGGGATCAGCACAGTGCTTGGCATGTCATGACATTTGGTTGATTAATGCTCATTAATCATTACAGTGTCTGTGCATATCTGAGTAATGACCAATATCATATGGTTGCTTCTTTAATGAAAATATAACATTAGACACTTCTTTGAGATGTAACTAAGAATATATTAACATTGTGTTCCTTTTGTCTTTTTTTTCTGTTAAAGGTGTTGTGTGTGTGTGTGTGTGTGTGTGTGTGTGTGTGTGTGTGTGTGAATGCTATACCCTCAGAGGTATTGGATCTCCTGGAACTAAAGCTACAAAATTTGCAGGACTCCCAACATGCATGCTGGGAAACAAACTTTGGTTCTCTGCAAGAACTGTATGCACTTTTTACCACTGTGTTATTTTTCCTGGCACCTCTTTTTGTCTTTCTTGACAAAAACAAATGAGGCTGTTATTCCTGTACGGCCTGTATTAGAATAATTTAAAACTTCAATATGTGACTTCTTTGTATCCCTGTTTTCAGATTACAATGACGATTGTTTTCGGAAATGTTTATGATCATAATTTGCTTCTCTGCAGAGGCATTTGATAGAAATCCATTCTCATGTTTTGTTGAATCTGTACATGGTTATTCTATCCTTACCAGCCAATGGGAAAATTCAATCCAGGCTTTCTGAAAAGAAACTATAGCAATCATTTTTTTTCTGCCAGCTAGCGTGCAGAAAAAAGGAAAGGTTTAGAAGAACTCCCTTCAAAGTTTAGCGACGGTTACATGCAGATTTTTCTACTGTAGAAACGAAATCAAGGTCATGGAGCTTAGTGTTGGCTTTGTTCCTAATGCACTCCACACTGGCATCAGGAGGAAAAGGAGGTCAACCTTCAGCCTGCCCTGGCCATTATTATTCTTTGCAGAGAGTCCTAAAACCATCACAGAACAAGCCAATGGCTTCTAATGCTGAGGTTTTCCAGTGCCCATTTGACCTGTCTTCAAGTCAGCCTCCTCCTTCTAAGCTATAAATAGAACTGGTCTGGGCTCTATGGAGAGCAAAGGTAACAAAAAAGTATTCTGGACAGCAACTGGCACCCTGCAGACTGAAGGATGGATCCTCTGGGTTGCTCAGACCCCACTGTCCTGTTTCTAACTGACTTTCCTTCTGTGGCTTATTTTCAGAGAGATATTTTTTTTTCACAGCCTCTGTACTCAGGGAGTCTATAGGTCATGTTCACCAAGCATAACTCTTAGGGATCCTGGCCTAGAGCCCAGGAAACAAAGGGACTCCAGAATGCTGGAGCCAGAGTGTGTTTCTTCTCCAGAGTAAAAGAGTGACATTGGAGTGGCTTACGTTCTTGAACCAAAGAGGATAATTCAGATGCAAAGGTTAATTTAAATACTTATTGAAACCTTGAGGGTTTGTTTTTTTTATGGAACATATAGGAGCTGGCAAGGTGGCTCAGTAGTTAAGAATGCTTGTTGCTCCAGCAGCACATATGCTAAAATTGGAAGGAATGTTTGCTGCTCTTCCAGAAGACTCTGGTTCAATTTTCAGCACCCACAGGATGGCTCACAATCATCCCTAGCTCTACTTCCAGGGAGTCCAACTCGCTCTTCTAGGATCAGAGAGCACCAGACATACGTGTGTGTACACATACAAACATGTAGACAAAAGACCCGTACATATAAAATTAAAAACTAATAAAAATAAACTAAAGGAAACATATAACTATAACTATATATATAGTTATATATATAAATCAGTACTGAAACATAAGCTCATTTTCAGTTTCCTTTCCCAAACACTAGTGTTCTGGTAGGAGACTAAAGGACAATCCGGAGGTAAGAACACACTCAGTCATCTATCTGATAAAAGGAACTAACAAGAAATTCAATTAGGCAGCCGGATTTGTTAGGGAATGGCACTGTTAACGCAAGCATGGGAACAGTAAGGGCACAAATGAATCAGGCATCTGAGCTCATTCAGAAGCTGGCCTTAAATACTCTATTCAACTTCATACTTATACAGCTCGGTGGAGTTTTACACAATCTGTGATGCTCGGTCTTCCCTGGCAACTTGATGATAGTTAGAATCACCTAAGTGAACCACCTCTGGTGTGTCTTTGTGGTAGCTTCTCAAAGTTAGTAAAGGTAAAAGATCTACCCAGGACGGCAAAATCAGAGGGGAACAGATGAGCCCCAGCGTTCCCTACCCTCTGCTTCCTGATCTCCCAACTGTGACATGTCCTGGACACACTCTTGCATCCATGAGTTCTGTCATGCCTTCCCAGTCAGGACAGGCCGGATCGCCAAAATGTGTAAAGACCAAGTTGCTTCGATCAGGCATTTTATTGTATAAAAAGTAACTAACCACAGTCTCTTATTAATGAATGTTAGGGGTGTTTATGTCAAAATTGATTATATGTGCTATGTGTAAGCTTATCATATAGAAATTCTGAAAAAAATTATCTCAGAACTTAAATTCTGTAAATTATTTAGGAGGAAAAAAAATCTTCCATTCCCTTTATGCACAATCAACAGCAATCTTTGCACTAAAAACCATAAGAAACAATTTTTGTAACTTCTCTGATGCAAGTTCCCTTTAATTATCTGACTTCTGATATTTTACACCATGTACTTGTAAGGGAGATTTTCTCCTATTCTGTAGGCTGACCCTTCATTCACTTGATTGTTTTCTTTGTTATGCAGAAGCTCTTCAACTTCTTACAGTCCCACTGGTCACATCTTGGTTTTATTTCCCAAGCTATTAGAGTCCTATTCAGAAAGTCTTCACCATGCTTACACCCTGAAGTGGTTTTCCCTATACTTTCCTAGCATTTTCAAACAAATAACATGATTTCATTCTTTCTTAAAGCAAAATAAAACTAAGTTGTCTGTATAATGAAACATTTTCTTTTTCCATTCATCTTGCTTTAGACCTCCAGGCTAATCTACAACCACGGTTACTGTGAATAGCAGTGTAGGATACTGATTTAGAATCCTTTGAGTATGTACTCATAGGTGGTATTACTGTCATATTGTAGCCCATTTTTGGTTTGTTGAGAAAACACACTGTTTTCCATTGTAGCTGGACTAATTTAATTTCTACCAACAGTGGTTAAGTGTTACCTTTCCCCATCATCATTGACAATATTTGTAATTTGTTTTTTCAAATTTTTAAAAACTTATTTATTTGGGGAGGAGGTACTAAACCATGGCACATATGTAAGGTCAGAGGACAAATAAGGGAGTTTGTTCTTACCTTTTATCATGTGGATTCTGGGGAACAAACCATCAGGTCTTTAGGCTAAGTAGATAGCATCTTTATCTACTAGGGCATCTCAAAAATCCAGGTTTGTTTCCTTCGTGAACCATTCTGACTAGGGTGAAAAGAACTCTGAATGGTTGTTCTGTGATATTTTGATCCTGTTCCAACAAATAAAGCTTGTTTGGAGTCAGAGGACAGGGCCAGCCACTAGCTGACCAACATTAACCATAGAAGTTTGGAGGACTGTAGACACAAAGGAGGCAGGAAATAGTAAAGCAGGGCAGAGAGAGGATCAAGGCCTTTTTGGATGAAGGAGCCAAGGTGGCAAGCTACTATGGTTGCTCCCCTGCTTCTCTGATCTTTCAGAATTTTACCCCAATATCTGACTCCTGGCTTTTCAATTAATGAGATTAATTAGATTAACACTTTAAATGTCTTAATTTATAATTCCCTAATAACTAAGACGTTGATCATTTTTTCACATACACTGGACATTTGTACTTTGTCTTTTGAAAACTGTCTGTTCATTTCATCAGCCTACTTACTGACTGCACTATTGGTTGTCTTGGTATTTAATCTGTTCAGTTCTTTATGTATTCTAGATATTGTCCTCTATCAAATGTACAGCAGGAAAATGTATGCAGCTGGAGATAATCATATAAAGCAATGTAAGTCAGAATCTGAAATGCTGCATACTTTTTCATATTTGTAGATCATAGACTTTTAGTTAAAAATCCAATATGTATGACATGAAAGTAGAATGGAGGTTGCATGAGAGGATGAGTGAGAATAATGGAAAGGGGAGGGGAGAGAACAAAGGAAGGTGGGAGATGGATTAATATGGTTAGAGTACATTATATACTTGTATTAAGATGTCTTCATAAAACACATCATTATGCACAATGAAAATATACCAGTAAAATTTTTAAAAGAATATATACACGCTAGATTTTAAATAGAAAATATATATGCATCAAAATTTGTAATGGAGCTACTAAAGGTGAGTATAAAGGTTCCTTTGAGAACCTGTAATTAAGCTTCTTTATTACGCTGGCAAGCAGCTCACAGGCCATCTTGCAGGGGAACTGTGGAAGTTCATATACTTTTACATGCTGCGTGAAAGTACTTCTAGGAACAATGTGACTGTGCTATGTGGGCAGTGTTACAGAGCAAATTGGTTTTCTTTCTTCATATCTGGAGACCAACCGAGGCCACTTGAGGACACCCAAGTCCCATTATACATATCCCTTTTTAATGTTTGATATGTCTTTTGTCATTTGTCTTTTAACCTCTATTTCAGGTTACTGACATTACTGTTTGGATTCTATAACACCATATGCCATTCTATCAAAGCTTGAGCAGCCTACATGCTTCAGTTCATCTCCTGACATCAACATATTTATTGTGTCCTAGCATTGCTACAGTAGGCAGGAAAGACCCATTAAAGGAAAATAAATTCCTTCTGCTAAAGAGACTGGAATCTCTGGCCTTAGTGAAGATTTAACATTCCAGTTTTACAGGTCAGTCACCAAGGACTAGCCTCCAGGAGGCAGAGCCACCTTGGCCATGCTAAAAAGATGGAGGGATTTATCCCTTTAAAGACTCAGAAAGATGTAAGTATTCATTTTTCTTCTCTTCTGTATTTCTTTTCAGGTGCTGACCAAAGCATTCCAATGCTCTTTCAGGTATTCTTTCTCTGATGCCCCTCTGATGCCATTTGGCTGCATATCCAAAAGACTTCTGACCTCATTACCTAAATTAAATGGTACAGTTCTCACCCCCCACCCCTCCCACCCCCGCCTTCTATCTCCCTCCTCTAGGCAGCTGAGGAGACTGGCAGCTTGCCTGCTTTAGAGTTTTGTTTCACTTATTTTCTTTTCAACTCTAATAAAATTACTCATTAGCTTCCTTTTGAGTCCATTCTTAAATCATTTTATTAACTAGACTGAGAACTCCAGGAGTAAACCAAATCCATATTTCCCTCCTAGCATAATGCTACTCAATGAGATGATTAGAGCTGTTTTCTTCTTCCTTTGCTCTTTTCAAGCCACAGTCAGTTCTTGGTGGACAAAATATATAAATAAATAAATAAATAAATAAATAAATAAATAAATAAATAAACAAATAAAGCAAGCCTCTATTGATCAAATTCAAAGTGTGACAAAATTGAAAATAATTTTTAAAATACACACAAAACAAGTCTCATACTTTGTCCCATCAATATTACTATTCTTAGAATTGTGAAGAATGTGAATATTTCACTTTGGAGTCTGAAAGAATCAGATCCTGTGGTGAAAGTACACATAGCTTTATGTGAAAGCTGCTTTTGTGAAACACTGATGAGGAGAACTGAGAGGAGATGAAGAAACCATGAAAGTCAGCATGTGGCTGGGTGGGGATGAGACAGGTTACTAACACTGGCTATTGCTTACCTGGACTAAACGAGTAAAAAATTAGGATATGCTTCGGTTAATCCACTTTGGAAGTAAAGAAGTGAAATGCTTCTAACTTGAGCATTTCATTGGCTAAGGCAGCAACCTCTGAGGCATCTTATCTGCTTTGTAAGGTGCTGAGGGGAAAATGTGATGCAATTACAAGACTTACAATAATGACACATGACAGCCTGGACAATGCTGAGTGACAAGAGCAAAAATAAAATGAGGAGTAGACACCATATTTCATTACACTTCCTGTGTGATGCCCAGATATTTTACGTCATTCTTTAAATGAAATGAACAGGACCAATATTTATGCAATAATTATTTTCCAATTGCCTATCATTAACCAGAAATCACTAGCTATGTAAAAACCCTATGAAAGTTTTCTCAAGAACAAACTCCCCAGCTCCCTGAGCAGTTTGTGCTTTGCTGTTGGACATTCAGCTTCCTATTTTTTTTTTTTTTTGTTTTTTCGAGACAGGGTTTCTCAGTGTAGCTTTGCGCCTTTCCTGGAACTCACTTGGTAGCCCAGGCTGGCCTCGAACTCACAGAGATCCTCCTGCCTCTGCCTCCCGAGTGCTGGGATTAAAGGCGTGCGCCACCAACGCCCGGCGCAGCTTCCTATTTTAAGCAGGTTAATTCCTTGGTATTTCCAATCAAAGGGGAAAATGTTGAAATGATTTTTGTTGTGGCATCTTTTTAAGCCAAAATTCTAGTTGTTGTATCAACTTCTTCTCTAAATTCACAGAATTAACAGAAAGCAAGAAACTACTAGAATTTTAGCAGGAGTTTAAGTGTTTATCTCCAAGTCTGGTTAGAGGTGAACGATGAGCTTTTGGAACCTCCCAGTTCCTAAAGTGGCATTTATGAGAAAGTATATATAAACATATATGACTGTTGTGGAATAATCTTTTTGTACACTGTGAAGATGTGTTACTCTGGCTTAATAAAAAGTTGGACAGCCAATAGCTAGGCAGTATTTCCAGGCAAAGGGGACTCTGGGAAGAAGAAGGGCAGAGACGCCTGAGGATACAGAGCAAGCAGAGATTAGGTAATAAAGTCATAAGGCAGAGAGTAAATCAATAGAAATGGGTTAATTTAAGTTATAAGAGCTAATGGGACAAGCCTTAGGTATAGGCTCAAGCTTTCATAATATAATCAGTGTCCACATCAGTTTTTTGTGAGCTGGTGACCCAAAGAAAAATCTGTCTACATATGGCTATCTGTTGAAAACCCTTTGCAATTTATTAGTAGGTAATCGATATGAGATATACTCTGAAGTGTGAAACAATGGCTAGAAATGCTTAAAAAAATACACCTTATTGCATCAAGCTAAGCAGAACATTTTTTGAACTTGTGTGGAAATAAAAACTATCACTATATTTTGAAAAGATCTCCTCCCAACATAAACATGCTGCCTTAAGGTAACTTGAGCCATGCTGAAATAAAACTTGAAAGGTGGAGTCAATTCTGCTTCACTTACCCAGTTAAATGGCATGGGTAGCGGGTTAGGGGAGATATTTTGAATTACATAAAAATTATAAAGTATTCTATCAGCCCAACTTTCAAGATGTTAATAATTTGTTTCTTTTTCTTGAAACTGTTCTGGACAAGGTAAGGAGCTACTTTTCTTCACATTCGAGAAAGAAAGTTTTATGAGCTGTGAAGCTCTCTGCCAGGCATTGAAAACAGAAACGAAAAGCAGAGGATGATGGAATTGATGACAGCCGCTATTGCTCATTCTAACTGTGTGAAGAATCTCACACCACAGGCCACTGGTTGACGAGAAGAGTTCAACCTACGATTGAGAAAGTGCAATGTTTTCTGTTGATAGAGAACATCTTACATATAAGATATGTATAAAATAAAATTTCACTTTCTTTTGGGTCATAATTCACAACTCTTTCAGAAGTTTATACATAAGTAGTATTTTAAGGAATCATTGTGACATTAAAGATGTTTTTAAAATATGAGTTGATGTGGAGAGAAGGGAAGTTCACCACACACCAGCTTCTGTTATTAAAAGAACAAACACTTTATCCGGGAAGGGTTAAGTAGCAAATGTTTCAGTTAAGTTTAAAGAATCAAAGGATACATATCACACTATCATGAAAAGATTCTAGTCAAATTTGTATGATTTACTCTAAAAATGCTTAGGAAATATAACTTAGCAAGTATATTAAGTATTCCTATTCTACAGCTATTTGGCAATCATCATAGAGAAAACTGAGTTGTGTAACAGCTCTCTAATTAGAAACAGTCAACATTTAATGACCTATTTATGTAGATTTAAGAGAATTTTATTAGGATATGAGCATATACAGCCACAAAATTTATGCAAAGCATCTTTTATATGGTTGTCATTTTGAAAAGGAAAAAGGTCCAAAATCTTGAAATATTTTAAAATACAAAGTGGAATGATTATTTTATACAATAAAAATGTACTGAAACATTTCAGCAGTCCAACTGAACAGTCTGATCATAATCAAGAAAAAAAATATGCTTCCATCGAAAAATACATCCTAATCACATATAAGCTTAGATAAAACATTTTGGCTTTTGATAACAACCAAATGCATCCATAGTGATCCCTCACTATCAGTTAATTTGGCATAAACATGATTGGCATATCATGGCACAGCACTGGCACTCTAGGAACAAATCATGTTCCTAGAGGGGCTGGTAAGCACATGCAACCAAAGGGGTATTTCCTAAAGAACACATTGGCACATACCACCTAGCTTATGATATCCATATAAGTCAAGGTAAAACCGCATGTGCCAGTCACAGTGACTCTGTGTCTGCTGTGGGTAGGAAGCCAGATTAATATATTAGCAGGCCATGCATCCTTTAAATGTTTTTTTTTTCCCATCCCAAGAGACTCAATGTATAAGCAAAGTTTCCCAAACTTATATTCAATACTTTCATCATTTTCGTATTAATGCCAATGTCAAGCAAGCAGCATATATATATATGTATATATAAAACAATCATATATTATATAACATACAAATAATCATGTGTAACGTATATGTAACAATTATATATTATACAACACATACACATATAACACATTTTAAATGTCCGGCTCACAAGCTCAGTTAAAAATGCCACACACTAACACTGGTGACACCTCCCTCTCCATTTTTTTTTTATCCTTGAGGATTAAGATCCTCAAATCACCCAGCAGTGAAGTTCATAATGGGATATGATCAGCCACAAAGCCACCTTACTGTTAGCGAAAGCAGAACAAGAAGAGATGCTCAACATATTGCAGGACTTAAGAAGAGTAATCGAAACAGACAAGTGCACTTTTGTTTGGTCAAAGAGGAAAGCCAGCAAGAAAAATCCTGAAAAGGCCAGCAAGATTGCTGAGAGAGGAAAGACACTTGCTGTGTAACCCTGCCAACTGGAGTTTGATCCCTGAAACACAACACAAAGGTAGAACGGAAGAAAGTACTCCACTACGTTTGGTCGGACCTTCACAGGTGTGCCATTTCCTGCACACACCAGTTCTCTCTCACAGAGACACACATCATACACACACAAACACAATAATGACTTTTTTTTTTAAAGAAGAAAAATCTAAATGAATACAGGGGACCTGGGCTTTGACATATCTGGAAAAGGAAGACTATTTTCTGTTAGGAAGAATCACTTGCTGGGTATCTGTCAGAAACGCAAGAGTGGAGAAGATAATTGATTGACAGAAATTAGAGCAGATGCCTCCTCCCATTGATGGGCACTACCCAATAAATCGAGGTTATATGAGAGTGTCCAAGCAGCCAGGTGAGGGTTGTTCTCTCTCACTGCCTTAACAAACCAGAGCCCAAACTGGGTGGTCATTACGTGACCTCTCAGACTAGGAATGTCAAAAGACCACAGGAATGTCAAAGCCCCCTTGCACTTGAATAGCTGGACTGGATACAGATGACAAAGCTAACTTCATTTTTCTATATCAACTATCTGTTGGAATTTAAATTAACTTGAGTTCTACTAACATCTTGATTTAGTTAGTAATTTAACATTTTGACAATAGTTAGTAATTGATAGTTACCTTTTTAGATACGGCTATTTAAATCAAAGACTTTAATATAAAACCAGAAACTTTGAAGCTACTAGGGAAGACACACCAAGATACTGGCATAGACAATGACTTCTGTAAATGACTCCAAAACCCTAGGTAAGAAAAATTAAAATTGACCAATGGGGTTACCTCTACAAACCCTGTAACTACCCAGTCCCAGAACCAGGGTTATGTGTTGGCCCACCCTAACATCCACTCTATCTGTGATCTGCTGGTGTACAGGGGTGGGGGTGGAAGGATGGGGGTGGGTGGCCAGTCCTTCAGACCCAGGGCTGCAGTACCTTCACCACACAGGGCAGCAATGGGATGTCCAGGAAGAGTCCCTCTGAGGACCCAGCTTCGATGGTACAGCAGAGACCAGGGGTCTCAAATTAAACCAATGGCTCTTTTTGATAAATGCCTGCATGTAAAAATATATGGATAAAGGAGTTTCCTGTGCGACTCAACTGTGTCACACTGAAGCTTCCATGGTGAAAATTTCCTCTTCTGTTTTTTTTTCTTTCTTTTTTCCCTCTTTTTCTCTTAAATTTTATTTTGATTTATTTGGGGGTAGGGTGGGAGATGGGTGGGATCTGAAGGCATGATGTGAAAGAAACAAAGAATAAATTTTTTAAAGCTTCTGCACAGGAAAGCAGATGACAGAGTGAAGAGATAGCCCACTGAATAGGAGAAAATCTGTCTAGATAATAACTTAACAGGGGGATTACTACCCAGAATATGTAAATAAGCAAACAACAGAATGAAGAGACAGTACACTGAATAACTGAAAACCTATACCTCTAACAGAAGATTAAGATCCAGAATTTATAGTAACATAAAATAAATAAATACATAAAATGATAAATAAATATATATAAGTTTTTACTCACATTTCTAATTTTAATAACAATATATTCAAACATGAATTCTCAAACACATTGCAAGACATAATCCAATAAATGAATATGATCACTGCAATGACAATCTCAAAATATATTACATCGATGCAGAAAAAGTTCCCATGTGTGTAGCAGTAACGACTGAAATCAATACATGAGGTATTTGAAAAAGAATGTATGTGGTACCAGGAATTAAACTGAAGGCTTTGTTTATGCTAAGCAATTACTCTATTATTGAGCAATATCCTCAGTCCATTTTTTCTTCTTTTATCAACATTTATTGTAGAAATTGACAGTGCATCATATTACAATACAGTTGTGTTAAGTCAGGTTGTCTAAAATTATTTACTAATACCATTCTTGGCAAACATAGTAGCACTTTTTGCTGATCCATGTTACTTATATAATATTGAGGGCTGGATATTTCTATGTAGATCTGATACTCATAATTTTTTATTTGAGCATTCATGAAACAGCAAATGATTAAAGGAGAGCTGACACACTAGTGTTTTGTTTTGTTTTGTTATAGTAACTCCATTTCTCCCTTTCATTTCCTCCCTCCAAGCTCTCTGATACATACCTCCTAACACTTTTACAAATTCATAGCCTCTTTTTTCATTAGTTGCTCACGCGCGCGCGCGCACACACACACACACACACACATTACTAAATACATAAGTACAACCCACTTTTTAAAATAATAATCTAATGGATGCATCAGTATCACTGTCCCTGCATCTATGGCTAAGGGACCATCACAAGAAGAGAGGGATAAAAGATTGTAAAAGCAAGTATGCCGGCAAGTCTGCAGTCAAACAGTCTCTCCTAGAAAGAGCTGGATAAACAATGCTGGAATGATAGAACTGTTCATGTAGATACTGATGTCGAAAGGCCCAATTTTGAGAAATTCCACCCCTAGACAAAAAAAAATTAAAAGCAACTAATAACAACTGGAAGAAGTAGAATTAGCCTCTCCCAGAGATGAAACCCCTGATTGGCTGTCCAATGTAGTCAGCCCTGAAACTATAAAAATGGACTCCGGGTGGTGGTGGCGCACACCTTTAATGCCAGCACTCAGGAGGCAGAGCCAGGCAGATCTCTGTGAGTTCGAGGCCAGCCTGGACTACCAAGTGAGCTCCAGGAAAGGCGCAAAGCTACACAAAGAAACTCTGTCTCGAAAAACCAAAAAAAAAAAAAAATGGGACTCAGTAGCTTATATATTTATATATTTGCACTCACACACAAAAGCATACATACATATACACACATTTATATGTGTTTATGAATATATATACATATATTATATAATCAAAGATAGAGATGGATAGATAGATAGATAGATAGATAGATAGATAGATAGATAGATAGATAGATGTAAAAATCAAAGAAGAAGGGCTATCAACAAGAGTGGGAGGGCATATGGGAGAAGTTTTAAGGAGCCCCTGGTAGGAGCTGAAGGGAATAAAAGGAAGGAGGAAAGTAATGCAATTCTATTTCAGTTAAAAGCATACTGAAAAATACAATAAACAACAAAGAACAAGTAATTCAATTTTAAAGCTACAAAAAAATGAATATACACTTCTCAAGTGGAGAAATACAAATGGCCAACAAATGTATGAATCAAATTTAGACATCAGGGAAATACTAACCAACACCACACTGAAATTACATCTCATCACTGAATGACTATTATCTAAAGAACTCTCGGGAAATAATAAATTCTGGAGCAAAAGGTATTCACAGTGTTGGTGGTAATGCAAATGACTATTGTTCCTATGGAAAACAGTATGAATGTTCCCTAAAATCAGCAACCTGAAGCTGAAGAGAGAGGACCCTCTGATCCAGCTGTTCTACTACTAAGTGAAAAGCTGAAGGACGTGTCATCAGAACGCGAGAGAGACACCTACATACTCACTTCTCTGCAGTACTCTTCACAGTGGCCAAGATATGGAATCTGCCTCAGTACCAACAGAGGAATGGATTGAAAAGCAAAGTCTATACAACAGACTACTGTTCCACCATAAAGAATGGAGTCCTGCCATGTTAGGAAAACCATGAAACTGGAGGATGATGTTGGGAAAAATAAGACACAGAAAAACAAGTATCATATGTTTTCTCTCAGTGTGCAGAATACTGATTTTCTTTTTTTAAGATGACCTGAATGTAGAGCAGAGACAACAGGGGACTGTAAAATGGGCAGAAAGAAAGACAGAAGGAAGTGAGGAAAAGGGAGACATAAAGTTAGACACAATAAATACGTAATACATATGTGTGTGGATGTATCATGGTGAAACCCATTCATACAGTTACTACTTGTTACCGAAAAAATATTGTCATGCTGTCTTGAGATCTGTCACTACCTGCCAGGAACAAACAGGAGTAGTGATATCATCTCCTATGCTCTTTCTTTCAGACTCTGTACATCCCAATGTTTACATAATCCTTTAAAACTAGGACACGGTTGGATTTTAAAAATACAGTCTGACAGTCTTTGTCACTAAACAAGGATGTTTATCAGTTTCTGTTTTATATCATTAACAGGATATTTGGCTGTGATTGCACAATCTTACATCTAAGTGTTATTTTTAATCAGCATTTCAATTTTATCACTATTATTATAGTTTTCTTCTCTTATACCATGCATTCCTAACTTGTCAAAGTCTGATGACCTTCTTCTGATAATTGTATGAATAAAAGAGTCAATCTCACACCATTTAATATTCCATTGTACCAGTTTTTTGTCTGTACATTACATCCCTCCATTCAATTCACTCAACTTCAGTATTATTTTATGAGGCCAAATTTCATTTAGATTTATTTACACATTTAACACCTTCATTGCTCTTTACTGCTTCCTGATTCTCTGGGTTAATATTCTCCTTACATAAAAGATTCCATTAATTAAGTTTTGCTAGTGACAAACTCTGGAGGATTTTGTATTTTTTTTCTAAAACTGATTACATTCTCTGGTTTGCTTTAAGGACATTTTCACTGACTAGAAGTGTATGATTTAGTTGTCATTTTCATTTGGTGTACTGAGTACATTTCATTGTATCCTGGCTTTCATTAGCATTATTGATACTGATAAAGTATCCCCAACATGACTGCCTAAACATGAGCTGAACAAGGACAATAGCAGTTGATGTGCCAATCTGGGAGGGGAAAAGACCACCAGGCCTCAACCTTATACAAAGAACGACAGGCAACAAAGAAGTGTTGCAAGAAGGACAAACAGTCTTCCTAAGGGGAGAGCACACCAATTGGTTATCCAATACGGAGGCTTTGTTTTACTCATTGCTATATTCCAAATCTATACTTGGTATATAGAAGGCACTAAACAAATTATAACCATTTACAGAATTAAAATTAATACAAAATACAGTTTAATTACTTTAAGATGTGCAAAATAAATAAGCATTTCGGATACTAAGGACATAACACCCTCTCTCAAAAAGTCATTTATTTTGCATATCACAATTTAACTTGCAGTGTGAAGTAGCAAAATTGTACTGTGTATGACAGAAGGCACATGATAGAATATGTAAGTAATGCAGACAGAAATTTCTTCCAACATCTGAGGACTATGGGGGTTTCTCATTACTGATTAAATTTCTCCAAGTCTGTCAGTGTGATAATCTTTCTAGTGTCTATGTATGTAAACATGCAGTTGTGAGTATTTAATATTTTGCTTCCTTGCTAAGTTTTCAGAAAAGGTCGGGGGATGAAAACCAATTACTATATCTGAAAGCACATAAGACAAAGGAGTAGACATTTTTGTTTAAATTTCTGGTGTTAAATTCATGATTCTATACTAAAAATGTTACATGATTTATCTCTTGTCCTCAGTTTCAATATCCATAAAAATGGAGATAATGTTACCATCCATTTCCTTATGTTTTGTTAAGTATTAAATAATATAATGGTTGCAAACTGATTAGCAATTCTGTATCTAAAACATAATGTAATCCAAAAATTACCAGCTTTTATTATTCTCAATAAAAAGCTTAATGAGACGAAAATAATTTTTCCATTTACTAAAGTGATATTTTACTTAATTTTCAAATTTTGTTATGTCATTCCTAGTCATAATAATGGACTGAACCCTAAAATACAAATGAAAATGTTTTTATAGTTTCGGGAGCCATTAAAAGTCCACAACAATTTCTCCATCAACTGGTTGCTGGGGAAGCTGGAATTATAGGGTGAAATGTGTGAGTTTAGGCGTGAAAAGAGAAGAGAAGGGCCTGTCAGTGGTACCCTGGAAGCTGTAGCAGAGGGACAAGGAAGCTTTAGCTCCACTCATGTGTGTTTTCTACTGCAGTCTTGGAAAACAATGGAATGAAGTGGTAGCTCAGCTAGACCTGTGGACAGCCCCACACCATCCTCCACCATGACTTCACAAGGATCTCTCCTCCTCCTCCTCAAATCTGTCTTAGAAAAAAATCTTAGTGATGCAGAAATTAAGAATTAGCTTATCTGACAAGAAAGATAAATACTTACAAGTGTGCAACGTAATGCTTCACATACAACATGGCACTCTTGCACTCATTGTAGCCTCATGGAAATTAACTGTGAACTGAATACTTTGAAGAAAATACGATAATTGGCAAGCAGAAATAACAAGATAGACTGTGACATAAAATAATCTTCAATTAAAAAAAAACATGACTGCATTTTCTTCATACATTTAGTGGGGAAGATACAAACTTCATACACTTCCTTCCTGTTTTTGTCAAGATAATAAATTATCTCATGAGAAATGGGTATTTTGTCACTACATTTTAATTATGTTCACTGCCTTAGGCAATATCACCTATTGTATATGCTATTTTAGCATCTTATTAAATTATCCTATTTAATTACTGAAACTTATACAATAAAGAATTAAAAGTTAGTCCAAAGTGATTGAACTCTTCTGCAAAAGTGTCCATAATTGTCCTTATTTTAATTAGTTGGGTTTTTTTTAAGAACACTAAAGAGACACAATATCTTTTTTTAAAAATTAAAACTAGAACATTATGCCTATTGGTCTTGAGGAAGTCAAAAGCGCCTCCCAGGGAGAGCTTAGTGTGCATGTGGAGGGGAGGAGGTTGGAAGGTGGATTTGAAAAGTGGGCAGGAGGCCAGTGCAGGGCCATGCAGCGTTTGAACTTGTTCTCTTACAAGAACAGTGTGTAGAAAGGGGTGAAAGGGAGTGTAGTGATTAGACGTGTGCTGACACGAGGAAGGGTTTTCTTCTGAGGGCCGTCTGCGATGCATGACAAACACTGGGATGGTCTCTCCTTGACAGAAAGAAGAGATAGAAATCTTCCAGATCATTGATGAGCGGCAGGCGGCAAAGAAAAAGAGAAAACAATTGCCCAAAGCCATAACCAACATTCAGTGAAAGAAACAAAGTATATATCTGAGATTTTAAGAAATTTCCCTTAAATCCAAAGGTCATAATACATTCTAAAAATCAGAGGAAAACAGGGGGAGAGAGGGGAGTATTTTATAACACATTTAAAACTCACTTCATCATGCATGTTTTACCAGCTTTCACAGTATTTGCATGTAATTGTGTGATGCATTCCTTCCTCAAGAAACACCCTACTACATACATTTCACCTTAGTATAATCCTCATGTTTGTTTGTCATGGCTGTGCATCTGCCTCTGATTTCTGTATAAAAATGCACTGCTGGCCATTTGATTACCCATTTCTTTTTGTTATGCATGTTGAATCTACTAATGTCTCCAAATATATGACCATTTCCCTACTTGGGGCCATTTCCTTAGGACAGAATCCCAGAAGGAATATTAATAGATTAGATAATATGAATATTTTATAGGTTTTCCCCCATACAATGCCAAATTGCTTTCCAAAAGGGCTGTGCCAGTTTTAATTGCAATGAACTGTCTGAAAGCACCAGATCTGCTTATGCCTGCCAACATGAGACATGATTATTTTTAATATTGTCATTTAGCAGGTGAATAGTCATCACATTGTTCATATAATTTATTTAGTCCAGTTAATTATGAGACGGGAAAGGAGGACATCCAAAAATTAGGAAAATTAACAAAACCTCAATATTCTATTGCTATCCTATGGTCAGGATGACTTCACAGGTCCCAGGGGATCACCAAGAAAGATCAGTTAACAATAATTTGCATGCTCATAAAGCATGCTGATAGATAAGTGCAAATGTGGGCAGAGAAATGTGTGGAGGAAATCACAAACCAAGTCTCTGATCCAGTCCTGTCCAGCAGCATCAACTGAAATAGAAGGCACATAAGCAAGTATAAAAATGAACACAGGGACCCACATTTCATAATCAAGACAAAACCAACTTTCAAACCAGCTACTCCTTTTCTAGCTCCTCTGAGACTAGGCCTGGGTTATGCTGACCAAAGGATCAAATACATATTCAGATAACTCTTCATCAGGAAGGGACTATCTGATAATAAACACATTATAGTGCTTTCCACAAATGCAGTAGCACAGAGTTTTAGGGAGACTCTCTGTGCGCAAACTTTGTCAGTCCTCTCAAATGTTGGGTTTCAAAAGTAAAAAGCAAAGCATTTACGCAATAGGTGAACATCAGTATAAAAACTAGAAAAAAAGTTTAAAAAATAGTTTTTGTATAAGCATTGGCAACCTCTGAAGAAGTGCCATGTTTAATTTACACACCAGCATTTGGCTTAGATTGTAGATGCTCAGGCGACTGAGGCAAGTATTATTTCCTGGCATTTTGGAGGGTGGAAGGGATAGGAACTTGAATAGGGAGCCAGAGTAAAGACCTCTTCACCACTAAGAGTAGGCATCATCCAATCCTCTGCGGACCTGCAGAGAACACAAACAGCTGAAGAAAAGTGAAGTTACTCTCTGCTTAGGTCAGGATGATTCTCATCTTTCTATAGGACATTGAACCTTCTAAGCAAGGGCTTTAATACTAACATATATCCCCACCCTGTAGCACGAATTGTTAGAAGGTCTTATTAATAAAAACACACCCGGTGCCAATTATTGGGGTGAATGCTGGAAGATCAGAGAAGCAGAATAAGCCACAGCCAACTCACCTTGTCAATTCCTCAGCTGATCCTGTTTCCTCAGACTGGAAGACTCTGACTCCTCATGCAGAATGAATCTCAGCTGAACTGCTGCTAAAAGCCTAAAAGTTTAACCGACCCTAGTTCCTGGTTTTCACACCTTAGATACCTTTCTGCTTCCTGACATCACTTCCTGGGATTAAAGGTCTGTGTCACCATGCCTGGCTGTTTCCAATGTGGCTTTGAACTCACAGAGATCTAGATGGATCTCTGCCTCCAGAATGCTAGGATTAAAGGTGTGGGTGCCACCATTTTCTGGCCTCTATATCTAGTGGCTGTTCTGTTCTCTGACCCCAGATAAGTTTATTAGGATGCACAATATATTGGGGAACACAATACATCACCACACCAGCCACCATTTAATTTTCTTTAGAAGTTATGATCTATCATCAATAGGTATGAAACAGTCGATTATAATGCCCTGCCAATTCCTATCAAAATTATTTCTTATGCTTAAAACTACAATATCCACAATTACACTATCCAAAATAATAAATTATACTATTTTATCTAAGCTTACATAAATACATAATGGATTTAAGATTGTCCTTCATAATACATTTTGTATCTTTTTATTTCATAAGCAAGGCCTAATGTAATTGCTAATCTTTCAAAATAATGCAACAGATCCAAGTTAAAACTAAGACTTAAGTGTATGAAGCACACTTTACCCATTCCTTCTTTACTGGATAACAGATTATTTCTATGCCCACATTTTCCAAAGAGTACTTCAATGAAATTGTGTTTATCTCTGGTTAATTAAAATGTAATGTATATTAATAAAGTTTTGGTACTGAAACAAAGGGAGTCTGTAAGGCTCTTCACATACACAGTGAATATCTGAAGTTTGACCTGTCTGGTATCTTCTACTTTCCCTTCTGGTGATTAAAAGTTCTCTGTTTTTCCTTAAAATGTGCTTTTGAAGTGCTAAAACTCAAGATGCACTCTGAGCAAGGCATGGGAATGCAACCTGAAGTGGTCCAGGTTCATTCCCCATCCTAGGAATGTTGGCTTGAAGCAAAGGAAAACAGAGAAGAATTGATGATTCCTCCCACTGGTGACTGGACCTGGAAAAGAACTCATCAGTTTCTCAAAGGGTCTCTGTAACCACTCTGCTTCTCTCCACTGCTTCTGATTCTTTAAGCTACAAATTTCATCCCTTTCTCGTGCTTCCTATTCCTTAAGGTAGTCGTGAGTGACTTCTGCTGGACACAGCTAAAGAAATGTATAAGCGCCAATGAACAGCATTATCGGAAGTCCAGGAGTCTTTGTATTATTCTACCTCATCCTCATTGTTCTGATCAACCTTTATAAATGAACCAACATTCATTAAAAACTTTGGTATTTCAGCAAGAGCTTTAGAAACGTCTCATCAAAAATTTACCTTTTTTTTAATCACGAAATTAATACTTAAATGCTTACAGGGTTTGTATGTTTGCAAATTATGAAAACATTTTCTGTCCACTCTTGCTTTTGTGATATTTTTTGTACAATAATGATACTCATTGTGCCTAATTACATTCAATGTTCCTGCATAAATAATGAGCATGAATCCCATTCTTCAATTAATTTTCAGTCCACTGGAGGGGGATAAATAGGAATTGAGAATTATAACAGTGAAAAGCCCTCTATTCGCAGAAAACACAGATAAGCTCCTGTAAGGGTGAATATTAAATCACCATTAGTAATTTGTGCTAAGAAAATTTCTTGTTTAATTCATTTGTGATTATACTTAAGGCATTTTTACAGGTGAAATGTTAACTTGTACAAAATTAAAACCTTATATTTTCTCCATATATTTATGCATAATAAGTCTCTAGCTTCGCTTAGTTTCAGACCATTTTATGCTAACTATTAACTTCATGTGCTCTTTAATTTAGAATGCAATATGGTCACATATTGTCTCAAAAATTACTCTATTTCCTGGAATCATATGTTAATCACATTTTTTTTTGGTGTTTTTTGAGACAGGGTTTCTCTGTGTAGCTTTGCGCCTTTCCTGGAACTCACTTGGTTGCCCAGGCTGGCCTCGAACTCACAGAGATCTGCCTGGCTCTGCCTCCCGAGTGCTGGTATTAAAGGCGTGTGCCACCACCGCCAGGCTACGTTTTTTTTTAATTTCACAGAGATCTGAAATTATTTAACAGTGTGCTTTATTTTCGAGTTTTTATCTGCGGTCTTTATTCTCTTCTCCGTGTTTGCTTGTTAATAGTACACTGGTAAAGGGTAGAGAAATTATTATAATTTTGATATCCTTAACGATTTGACAGGTTAACTTCTCAGAGTGATTTATATTTAAACATTTTTGCTAATAAAATCCACTTGATATTCCAGATAACTTTACTTCTTTTTTAAAAAAATAGTTTTGTTGTGCCTGGAACTGAAGCAACCAACATGCTAAGAAGTAGTTTTCTGCGACTTACCTTCATCTTCAGTCTTAGGTAAGTGTCAGAATCTCTGTAAATTTCTCGATGGCCTCTCTGTAATTAATGTGATGTCTCTGCATAATTCCACTTGAGCCTATGTGCACATGGACACCTACACATTTACTTACATTTATTGCAAATACCATTTAATGAAGTTTTCAGTTTTAATATCCCCTGATATTAGCTTCATGTGACATATAAAGGAGAAAATTTCACAATAATGAATAACTGTAACATTTAACATATAAAGAGCTGGAATATAAATCTATATGTATGTATTATGTATGTGGGAAAGAGAGAGAGGGAGGGGGAGTGAGAGCAAAGGAGAGTAGAGGAGAAGAAGGAGGCGACAGGGGAGGGGAGGGGAGAGGTCATCTGAGGGAAGAAGTGTATCAAAGAGAAAACTCAACCTCATATTGGGGGGAAATGACTATTTTTAGCTCACCAAGTAATTTCAGGATTGGCCTATTTTGTAGTTTAGTCAGCAAGTTTAGAAACTAAAAGATTATCATTAGGAAATTAGGCCAAAATAGTTACTAAAATAGTTTCAGAGATGCAGTCCATTGTTTGTTAGCTGATGTTTGTTTTAAAATGTAGCACCTGTCCCCTTTGTAATTAGATAGCTGTGTTCACTCAAAGAAATGAACAAGTATTACTCATATTTGATCTGTGTATGTTCTCAAATATCGAAATACAAGAATTATTGATGCATCATTGTAGAGACATGAGCTAGAGTAGTGATGGTCCAGAATGTATATTTACTAGCTTACTGCTGATATAAAGACAGTCTCAGTGTAGTCTTTACATAGTATGCATGAGTCCGTGGCACACCTGTGTATATTTAGCATGTTCCTTCTTGTCTAATGGCATCGAAACTTACAATTGATTGCATATTAAGAAACTGCCTCTGGGATTTGTCCTTACTGAGTGCTAGGACAGAAAGAAATTTGCCTGAAAGTCTATCTCCACAGGGAACTGACTCAACCATTATGTCATTTATATGTGTCAGGGACCCACTGGTCACGAAAGAATCAAAAATAAGTCAATGACAACAATCAGTATGTAGCATTACTATATATAGTATAAACCATCTCTTCAGCCAGAAACTTTTTTATGACAATGATTTTACTATGCACAGGCTGTTTTATGATAGAATTCCGCAGTTTCTTATTTCTTCTTTATGAGAACTAAAAGGCAGACACTAATACTTTCAAATTCCTTCATCACTCATTCACGTTATCCCCCTGCGCTCTGAATTTTCCTTTTGTGGTATGTGTGGTGAACTGCTGCTACTGTTCTCATTTTATGAAGCTAACAGAAAAGTAGTTGTTAAAGTTTTATCTGCCATGGTTTCCTTATTCTAAAACATTTAAGAACAAAACAATAAGAGCTTGCCAACAATTTGGGGATTTCTCAGAGTCTCTGAATTCATCTATTAATCACTGAATTTCAGAGACCCCAGAAAGGGAGACATTTCAGTTTAGAGATTCTAGCATGTAGAGCAGATTCTATGAGTCTGTAAATACAGCATTAGAGATCATATACATCTATATTCTATAGGTTCAAAAACTGACGTAAATACAAACATTTTGTTGCAAACTTATGTACAACCCAATAAATCTTACATGACATCTCTAAATGCACCACAATTTATCACTTTTTTGGTTCTACTACAGTATTAA
>CABHPH010159675.1:0-47563 GCA_902168325.1 Peromyscus nudipes
CCAGCCTTCATCTCTCTCGGCTTTGACTGTGGACACAATGTGACCAGCTGCTTCATGACTTCCCCCGATGGACTGTCCCCTCAGACCGTGAGCGGAAGAAAGGCTTCCGTCCTCAAGGTACTTCTGTCGAGCGTTTCCTCAGAGCAAGGAGGAAAGTAGCAAACGCATGGTTCTGTAATTGGTTGAGAGGCAATTATGAATTACACAATCAGCTCTGGGGCTCCTCTTCCTAATCTTTCAGAAATGCCTCCATGAATTTTGTTCTGCTTCCAGATAAATTTTAGAATCAGCCTCTGATGATATGAAAACTCCTGCTGGTGTTTTGCTTGAAAAGGTCTGATTATATAGATCAACTTGGGAGACTTCAGTCCCCCACCTCCCCTGCATACATGAAGAGCAAGTGCTCACACTGCTCTGTGTCCAGGTGTGAGCAATGGCAGCATGTAAGACACTCAACTAACTGGTGTTTCAGCCTCCTTTCTTCCTCCCAGGTTTTCTGATTGTCATTCTTGAGACCAGTTTCTCCTCCTCCTCCTCCTTATTCTATTTATTTTTATTTTTAAAAGATTTCCTCATTTTATTTTATGTGTATGAACACTTTGCATGCACGCATGTATCTGTACCACATGCATACTTCAGGCCTGAAGAGGTCAGAAGAGGGCATTGCATCCCCTTGAGCTAGAATTACAGATGGTTGTGAGCCACCACGTGAGTGCTGGAAATCGAACCCTGGTCCTCTGCAAGAATAACAAGTGCTTTCAACCACTGAGCCATCTCTCCAGCCTCCCAAACTTTATTTTTTGATGTACCTTAAGTGTACTTACTATTTTTTATTTATATCTTTAAATATTCCTATAATGAGTCATTATAATGATGACTATATAGTCCTATATATATATGATACATGATATAATAATATAATAATGATACATGACTCATATATGAGTCATGTATCATTATTACAATCAAATGAATACACTTTTTTAAAAATTTCCTTGATACTGGCTTTAGGATCAGTATGCTATGTTCTTACTGACTTCTCTAGCAAGTCAACATGCACTCCACAGACACTGAAATCAGTCATGTGCTTGGCCTGAGGCACTCTATCCTCAAGAACTTTCTGAACAGGGCACTGTGGGCGACACTGTGGGTAGCCACTGCTGACTTGTCCAAATGATGACAGAAAACCCTTTGAAGGAGAAAGTGATGATTCAGTCTCCCTTCTAGATCTGTATTCTATGAATGATTCTGAGGAAGTCAGTCCAAGGTGCTGGAGAGAAAACTGCACGTGCCAGTGCCAGTGTGCAGGCCTGTTTCAGCTGCTCTCTAATGCAGGATTGCACACACTACACACATGCACGCACAGCACACACACACACAAGTGCACACTCTCACACACACACACAGCACACACAAGTGCACACACACGCACACATGCACGCATGCACGCACGCACGCATGCACACTTGGAATAAATATTTCCCTCATCTTTAAGCTTCCTTTGTGAAATCAGGAAGTTGACCTAAGCCTTTACATGTTGTAGCATCTGGTGTTCTTTACACTAGGGTGGTTAATCTTAATTTCAGTCGGATTAAGACATGCCCAGCAGATTAGTAAAGCACAGATGAGCGTGTCTTTGAGGGTGTTTCCAGGGATGATGGAATCCAGAGGGCTTTGACCCAGTGAGTGGACTAATCCCTTGATGGAGTCATAAGAAGATGGTGAAGGTGGAGCGGGTCTGCTTCGAGAGCTCAGGCAACTACAGAGTATGTCTTGGATGTTGTATCTTGCCCTGGCCTCTTCCCGTATTCCTTTTCTCTCCTTCCTGGTGACCAATAAGTGACGTCTCATCACCGCCTCTCTCTGTAGACTGACATCTCTGAGACATTCTTCTCTATTTCTGTCTGGTATTCGGTCACAGCCAAGAAACTGGGCAAGGTGGCGCAAGCCTTTGATCCCAGCACTTGGGAGGCAGGGGCAGGTGGATCTTTTGAGTTGAAGGACAGCCTGGTTTGCCTAGAGACTACCAGACTAGCCAGGGCTACACAAGTGAGACCCCCAACTAGACAAACAAACAAACAGAAAAAAAAAAACAACTTAAAAAAGAGAATATACAGTAATGCCACGTATCTAAGGCTTCCTTCATATTTAGCACTGAGCTAACATTTTATTCTGTTTGGTGCTCATGCATCTAGTGGTGTGGAGGAAGACATAGGTTAGAGAGGGCCGTGAAACTTCCTCGTCTGAGGCCATGCAGCAAGTCCACAGGGGGATCCCAGCCCAAAGCCAACTGCAGTGAAAGCCGCCTCCAATCTCTCACACCCCTGTGTGGGTCAGAGACAGTTGGGTGTGCTCATGTGCTGGAACTTGGTCCTCACTGTGGCAGAGGTGAGATGGGGCCCGGTGAAAGGTAGCTTGGTCACAGGACCACCACCCTCAGAAAGCACTGAGGCTGATTTCACAGAGTGAGTTCTCGCTAGAATGAATTCCAGTGTAAGGCCAGTCCATGTGCTGGGCATTTCTGCAGTGGCAGCTCCCTCTCTGTCTCTGTTATGTTGTCGTAGAGCAGTGAGGCTGTGGGTGGGAGGGACAGCTCATCACAGACTGGACAGACAGGACCACCAGTTCTTGGAATCCAGCATCTCAGTGTGAACCAGACAAACCTCTTCAATGTATAAAGCACCCAGCACTGCTTATTGTTATAGCAACACAGAGCAGATTAACACACCCTTCAGCATCACTGGTCTGGGGATTCCTCAGCAAGCATCAGCCATTCTCCCCTGGAGGGCTTTCTCCTGTCCTGGAAGATCCAAGAGTAGAAGGAAGCCAGTGTCCCTGGCAGCAGCTCTCATCTGATGACAGATGGCACGGGCATTGAGGCTACAAAGCTAGCTCCTCGCTCTTGGTTGGGGTGACTTAGAGGTATGTGTTTCCTCTTCCTGTCTTGTTTCTTCTCTACCCCATCGTCACTTCCAGAGGCACCCCCCAACTCCCCCAGTCAGATTTCCTGTACTCACATTCTCGTCCCAGGATTATTTTATTTTCCTGGATCTTACACCAGAACAGCCCTGCCCCAGACAATGCTGTTAAAAGGGAAAGTATTGGCTCAGGATCCCCAAGACCAAGTTCTCAGACAAGTTCAGCACAAAGGGGATTTATTTGCCCCAGAGGGACAGAGGGCAGGGATAAGGGACAAAGACAGGAGACAGAGGAAGGGGGAGAAGGGGAAGGGAACCATGGTAAAGGGGCAGGGGTATTTGTCCCAGAGGACAAAGGATGACCTCTGAATAGAGGGGAGACAGATGTGGCACATAGGCAAATGGCAGTGTATAAAGGTAAAGGCAGAAGCCCCCCCCCCATTTTAGGGTGAGGTGTTAATTAGGTGAGCCAAAGGGGGCTTCTGATTGCTGGACTTCAATACTTTGATAGTTGGACCTTGGTAGTCAGCCTTAGGAGGAGGAAGTGGCCAAATAAGGGAATAGACCTTGGTGGCTAGTTTTAGGAATTTAATCTAATATAATCTTGTTTTTAGCAAGGCAGAGGGAATTGGGGAGAAAGGCAAGGCCTTTAGAGCCACATGTTCAAGTGAGCTAATGTCCCTTCAGCTGTCATGAAATTGGACATAAGCATGGTAGAAACACTAGCTGAAATTTTGTTTTTAGGTCCTTCTGATTTTCCTTCTGGCTTGTTCTGTGTAAGCCTGGTACCTTGTGCTCTGTACTTCTTGAGAGCTAGGAGTTAGGGGCTCTGCGGTGTGAGCTGTGATGCTTCACAGAGACTTACGGACTCTCATGGCACCTCTGGACTCTGCCCATGGTAAGGGAGGGACATCTGGAGACTAACTTCATCTGTGAGCAGGAAGTTCTGCGGTTCTAGCCCCAGGATTTCAGATCTTGTAGTGCAGATAATTCAGGCAGACTGGCTGAGTGGAGTGTGTGTTAATCTGTAGCAGGTAACTAACAAGAGGGTGTGTGTGGCAGGGAGGTATGATGAGGGGTTAAGGGGCCAGCAGCTGGTGGGAAAAGGCTCTTAACAGGGAAGCTTTTACACATGTAATCACACTGCTTTAGTTTTTAAATTTTTCCTCCTTCCTCTCTCCCCCCTCCTCCCTCCCTCCCTCCCTCCCTCCCTCCCTCCCTCCCTCCCTCTCTCCTCTCTCTTCCTTCCTTCCTTCTTTTTACCTTTCATGTGTGCATTTCAGGTATTTTCTTCAACCACTCTCCACTATTTTTTCTAAAAACAGAGTCTCGTCAGTTCAGCAAGACTGGCTGGCCAACGAGTTTCTGAGGTCAGCCAGTCTCTGCCCCTCACCTCCACCCCAGCTCTGGTTCCAGACATAAGCTGCCAAAACCAGCATCTGCAGGAGTGCCAGGAATCTGAACTGGGTCCTCTCGCTCACCTCCCCCAATCACTTCTGTTTAGAATCAGTATACGCTTTTAACAGCAGGGACATTACAAAACGCCATCTCCTCCAGCCTGTATTGGTGGTAGGGACTGTTCTTTGTCGTTCATTTACAGAGTCTGCAAGAAGGAAAAGGCAGCTCTTAGGACAATGCAAAGAACGCCAGCATTTGCTGTCGGCGGCCCTGATGCTCTGGGACTGTGGCCTGCCATCAGGCCTGGCTTCCACGTTAATTTTTCCATCTGCTTTGGCTGCAGGTAATTTGGAGACACTGACGTCACTGGACCATCTGTTCAGTAAAGCCACAGCAGTGCTCCCCTCCTGAGCTGTTTATGCCTTGACAGCTACTTTGGGCTATTTTAATGCACTCTGGGAGGGACTGCATTGTGTTTCAACGAGCTCTTTAGCATTACATCAGAGTCAGAACGGAAGTTAATTCTGTTTGTAATCATTTTTAAGATTCAGTTATAAATAGAAGTGCTAAAATTCATGGTTAATCCCAAGACAAGAAGAAAAAGCAATGGATTGCATATGAGTTTGAGTATTAGTGGTCATAGGAACATACAGCATGCTTTTTTCTCTCTCCCAGCTGACTTCTGACAGACTCAGTTTCCCCGTCTGATTACTCCAGCTGTGCCCTGGCACAAGGAAGGTACTGAGTAAATTTTATAGCATGAGATGATCAGTCTTTCCTTTCTCTGGGACACTCTTGAGTATAACTTATGTACTGTGATGCCATTCTTGGTGTCAACCAGACCACATCTGGAATTAACTAAAACCCAGATGACTGGGCACAACTGTGAGGAATTTTTTTCTTAATTAAATCATTTGAAGTGGGAAGAGTCATATCTAATCCATATCTTTGAGGTGGGAACATCTACCTTTAATCTGGGCCAAACCTGCTCCAAGCCTACCTAAGGACATGGAAGAAGGAAGCCTTTGCTCTTTCCCTGCTGCTCTCGCTGGCAAGTCCATCCCTTCCCTGGCATGGAATCTACTTCTTCAGGATTCCAGTGTATACTGAAGACCAGCTGAGACATCCGGCTCCATGGATTCTTGGACTTTCTGTTGGTAGACAGCCATTGTTGGACTAGCTGGACCACAGCCTATAAGCCAATCTAATAAATCCCCTTTCTATATATGCATATGTAGATTCATGAATCTACAAGTTCTTTTCCTATAGAGCCTCATCTAATACACACACACACACACACACACACACACACACACACACATATGTATTCCAGACTTTCATCTTCTGGGCCCAGAAATAACAAGGAGTTCAGGTTTACTTCCTTGTAAGAAAGACTCCAGGGAACTGCACAGGGATGGAGGCTTCACCCCAAAGACCCATATAGATAGTTAGCACCTGTCCCGTTTTCTAGAAAGCCAGAGACATCTCCAGAATGGAGTAGATATTTGTTGTGTGACAAAACTTTTTCTGGGGAGATGCAACACAAACATCTACTCACCCCAGACAGTCCAAAGTACAGATACCATTGTAAGTGTTACTGCTTTGAGGGAAAAGAGATCCCAGCAGCCTGGAGCCAAGGAATACCACAGAGTCACACCTCATAACAAACCTCACACGAGAGATTTATTGGTAGGGAAAAATCCGGGAGGGTGGCTGCCTCTGCTCAGGCAAGAAGCAGCGGGGAACTGAGCAGGAGGCGGGCTTTATACAGGGTTTCTTGGGGGAGGAGTTTCCAGGATGGAGATTCTGAGGGTGGGAATGGGTGAGATTTCAAGTCCCGAGCTTGGGGAAGTCCCCAGATTGGAGGGATTTCATGCTCAGGGATCAATGGGTTTTGGTCAGTTTTCAAACCCAGAAGTGGGTTTGGACTTTTCACCCAACAAGTCCAACTTGGTGAACCAGTGACTTTTATTGGGGCTACTTACAGGAGTCTAGGTGAGGGATTACTAAGAGGAGCAGAAATGACTCACAGGCAGCTGCATCACCAAGGCCCACTCCAGCATGGGGACAGCTCACAAAGGCGAGGACCCTGGAGCACACTGCACAGCCTGCAGACAGCTCAGCAGGTTGGAGAGTGTCCTTTCCAAGTGACTCTTCCAGGCAGCTCAGCTGGTTTCTGCTTCTTCCAGGCAGCTGGTCTGGCCTCAAAGTGTTTTTGCAGCTCAGCTCGCCTGAGAGTCTTATTTGCAGCTCCACTTAGCTGGTCTGAGAGGACGCTGGACTCTTACGGCTTACCCTGTCCAGGAGGGACCGAGTGAGTCTGGTCAGTTTCAGGGACTTCCTAAGTCTGCTTTGAGTTCTTTACCTGTAGGATGAATTGCTTCAATCTCAGAGGAAGCTGTTACACAATATTCCTTCTGAATCCCTGCAGTACGACAGTAAGTATTAAACCAAAGTCCATCAGGGAAGAAGGGTGTGGTCCAGGCGGTCCGTTCAGGGCTGCATGTTCTAAAGGCTCTTGTTCACTGCACCTTGGTCAGGTGGGGCTGCTGGGAGAGTGGCCGGCTTTCTTTACAGGTGCCAAGCAAGCACTGATACATCAACCATACTGCAATGGAAGGCCACACATCCATGAATCATCACCACAGATAGGACTTGATGATTGAAAAGAAAAGGAGAGAGAGAGAGAGAGAGAGAGAGAGAGAGAGAGAGAGATTGGACACAATCTCCCTCCCTATTGAGATGGATCTGGGAGGAGTTGGGAGAAGGAAACTCATTGTAGGAAATTCTCAAAGAACTAATAAAAGCATATTTTAAAAGCTAAAACTGAAAGAGGAAAAACTCTTCATTACGTCCTTGTTCCTCCCCTCACCATCTTCCCAGATGAACCTACACCGTGGTCCTGTTGGCTTTGCCCTCTGACTGGGCCCAGAACCCTTTCACTTATTTCCTCTTCTCCAGCGTCAGCTTAGATCACGCTCCACTGCCCTTGTCTGGAGGCCACTGGTCTTTTACATCCACTCTTGCGCTTCTAATGTGTTTTCTACAACTTGTGACGTACACTTGCTAGTACTTTCTTCATTGTCTGAGACTTTGGTGACACAGAACTGTTTTCAGAGTGAAGCTCAAATTCTTAATACCCTCTGCAGAGCTCAGCACGGTCATCCCCATCCCCTGCCTGCCTCCTTGGGTCACCTTGCTGCACACGCCTTTCTTCTCTGTACTCTGACATCAGGGTACATTGCATGGTTTTTCCTTCTGGTCATTTTTTCTTGGTTCGTGCCAACCCATTTTTCAGATCTCCACTCTGTTTGAAGTTTCTCAGTGACCTGTCATTCGTTGCTGGTGTCTGCTTTTGTTTTATTTACAGCAATCCTGGTCTTCTGTCTGCATTGCATGAGCATGTGTAAAAACCTAACACTTCTTTTGTGTGTGGCAGATCCCCTACCTGGTTCAGGGTCACTCATTCTCATCTCATTTGGTAACAGAATCCTCAGTGTTTGACAAGATGCGTGTCTTACGTGTTAAATAATGGTCAAAGGTGTGAACGTGAGAGTGTGTCCATTGACAAAAATGCCCTCCTTTTTCCATTTCTCCCTCCTCTGAATGGATAATAGACACTATGGCTAGAGACCTAGTTGTCAACCTGGATCATAAAGTGAAGCTGCATAAGATAGAAGGTGAATCCTTTATGCTGTGGGCACAACACTAGATTATCTGCGTTGACATCAGAAGTAACTTCTATATTGCATAAATGTCTTAGAGTTTCTTTTGCTTCATTGAAACACCATGGACACTTACATGAATATTGTAGAAAGAAAATAAAGAACAAATGAGACAGGCAACCACAGGGACTATTTCAGTAATCTGTGAGTCTCTTCTAATGCACTGGGCAGCCTTTCTGCCTAACCTGCGCATACTGCACACACAGACACCCTCTCTGAACAATGCACCTAGAAACATAGGTCTCCTACCTGCTGCTGGCTACACAAAAACCCTCTCTAAACAACAGTATAAGCTGTTGTTCTCCTACCAGTAATTAAATCTGGGTAGTTACCATTCAAATATACTCCAATATAGCCAGTATGAGCTGGTCTGAATTGGTTTGCGGGATGTGCCCAGTAAGTGAAACTGTCCTTCCGTGAACTTTCAAAGAAAAATTTGCCATCTGTCCTAGTCAGGGTTTCTGTTGTTGTGATGAAACACCATGGCCAAAGCAACCTGGGGAGGAGGAAAGGGTTCATTTTAACTCACATGTCCGGATCATGGTCCATAATGAATGGAAGTCAGGGCAGGAACTCGAGGCAGAAATTGAAGCAGAAGCCATAGAGAGGTGCTGCTTACTGGCTTGCCCCTCATGGCTGCCTCAGTCTGCTTTCTTATAGAACCCAGGACAACCTGCCAGGGATGCCACCACCCGTAGTGGATAGGGTCCTTCCACACCAATCATTAATCAAGAGAATGTCTATAGATTTGTCTATAAGAATCATGGAGGCATTTACTCAATTAAGATTATCTATTCCCAGATATTCTAGGTTGTGTCAAGTTGATATAAAACTAGCCAGTTCTCCATCTAATGCCTATATATAATTGAGTGTGCATATGATTAAAATCAGATGCATTATGGGAAAAGGCATAGAAAATAGGGGAAATTAATATAGGGCTTAATCTGTCAATCAAAATAGAGAACTGCCTTCTCTATGTCCATTAAATATTAAACCCCTCTTGAACCCTATAAAATGAAGCCTTAAGCAGTAATCGAGGCCCTTGAGTATCTGCATTCACATGGCCACTATCAGTCTTGACTCTATACCCCTCTTTTTAATTTGTACTATTGTTTTGCTCCAGATAAACTTTCCTTGCTACTTTTGCAAATCTGTGGGAGTCCATATTTTCAATTCTTTGAATAAGAGGCCAAGAGCCTGGACATAACTGATTCCACCTCAACCATGAATAATTTAAGTAAACCCCTGTTTAATGACAGTTAGTTCTCAGCCCATTGGATTGAATTGACCATACGGAGAAATAGACAACACAAATAGAGTGTAAGAAAAAAGTCGGTCTATTCTCTGTGGATACTGTAACTGCAGTGCATTTTAGCCTATCCAGACAGATACATCAATCAACACCCACTTCTGGCAATGCCTTGAGCATTGGCCCAAGATAAATCCACAAACGAGATAGAATAAAAATGTTTGTGTGACTATGTGTGTGTATATGTCTGTCTGTGTGTGTTAAATGTGCACTTGATACCCAGAGCTACAGCACAGATAGAGGAATAGAAAGTCAACAAATCCACATTTTAGAAACATAGGAATGGCTGAGAGGAGTCACTGATATACCAAATTATAGAGAAAAATAAACTTCAATCTGCTTAAGTCAGAGTGGAACCCTGCAAACCCAGGCACTCCTAAATCCTAGAAATATTAACTGTCAAGTAGAATACTTGAGACATTTTCAAAACTGTAAGTTTAATTTTGCGGCAGCAAGAACTAATTAGAGGTATCATTCGATCAGCGAAACCGTGGTTAATTAGAACTAAGCTTTCAGAAGATCCACAGTTCAGTTTGACGTGCTGTGGTAAGAAAGCACAGTAATTAATTGATTCATTAGGAAGAACTACAGGTAGAATGACTGTGCTATGTGTTCAACAGTCCAGTTTGGGTGTCAGAAACGGGGTTTCAGAGAACACTCTCAGAGGGCCATCTTGGTGTCCGCAGTACTCAGATGCATATGAATGACGGTTCTCAGTCACTTTCCTGCTGCTGCAACAAAAGATGTTGAAAAGCAACTGCAGAGGGAAGGGTTGTTTTGTTTCACAGCCCATCACAGCGGGGGACCCAGCAGCAGCCAGGAAGTGGCAGGAGCTGGAGGCAGGAAGTCACATTGCATCTACACTCAGAAAGCCAGCAGGAAACAGGAAGTAGAGCTGGACTATAATGCCTCAAGGCCCACCTCAGTGGCCTACTCTTCCTCCAGAGCAGCTCCACCTCCTGAAGATTTCACAACTTTCTTGGAGTGCCACCAGTTGGGGACCACATGTTCAAACACATGTGCCTGTGGGGGACTATCATATTCGAATAACATACAAGCTTATTATGACTATGGCATATATGTATGCATAAAATATGTAGGAGAGACAGGAATGCATATGAAAAAAAGGCAGATGGTAGAGTTTTCTTGTACTTTCCTTAATAGTTATGTGGTACTCCATAGTCTATCTCATAATCTATTTAGTCACTCTCCTGTATCAGAGGACTATGTGCTAATTGAATCCCAGATCCCTTTGAACACCTAAGAACGTAATTGTATTTGGAGGTAGGGCCTCTACTGAGGTGCTCAAGTTCAATGAAGTTCAGTGGCAATGTCCAATCCAATATAACGTGTCATTACAAGAGGGAAAGACCAGAGGAAAGGCCATGTGAGGACAAGGAGGTGAAATCAATCCTGCTGACGTCTTGATCCAGCCTCTAGAACAACTTGAAAATAAATGACCACCTTTCAGGCCATTTCATCATCATGTTATTGGTGTCCTGACAGGCTGATGTAACCAGTCTATAGGTAGCTGCCAATATTTTGCTATTATAATTAGTGCTGTAATGAGGAATCTTGTAAAAATGTTGTTCATGGTTTTTTAGAGATGTATTTTTGGGATAAATAGCCGAAGTGGGATTGCTGGGTCCAAGGTTAAGTGCATGGTACAACAGTTTTATTAGACATTGACGAATTCCCCTCCCCTGGGATCTTTCTGCATTCCAGAGCCCAGTGACTGCCCAGTCTGGTCAGTGAGTGGGGGTAAAGTCCTGCGTGTAAGCTCATCTCACAGTGAAGCGCTGTTATATACTAGTTATATATTCTGTAAGATGATGGAAGCTCATCAGTTTAACTATGTGAGGGCCATTGGTAAGTATCCTTTAACCTCAACACGTTATTATCCAACTTTTCAATTGCATTTCTACATAAAATCCTTCTCTCTCTCTCTCTCTCTCTCTCTCTGCTGTTATTCAGTTTCAGTTTGGTCTTTGGGGACAGGGTCTCCCCCTGTATCCCAGGCTGGACATGAATATGCCACCATACCAGCGCTTCATTTTGTAAAAGCACAGTGTACATATGCACTTATATGGAACAGTGGGTATGTGTTCTCCTTATATCAAATACTATGTCCTAATATTTCTGCTCAGTTTTTGTGTCTCCTTTTTTTCACTTTATTGCAATAGTTTTACATCAAAAATATTTTAAACCCGCAAAAGTGGCCAGAATAGTATAAATATTTGCTTTACATTCTCAGCCCAAATTTACCAACTCAGTTACCAGTTTCAATTTTCTTTTTCTTTCCTTTTTTTCTTTTCTTTTTTGTCCCATTTCCTTTATTTTTCTTTCTCTGGACATTTCTAATTTGCAAATATGGAGTACTTTCCTTTACTATAACACTTCAATATCAAATTCTTAAATTCATCAAATAACAGAAACATTTACATTTATGTATTACAGATTTAACCAAATTTTGCCACTTACCCCGATAATATCTTCTACAGATCACTTTTGCACGTAGCTCTGGCACCTCTTCACTCTTTCTATCCTTTCGGCCCGGGGCATGGAACCCAGGACTGTGCACATGTTAGTTAGGCAAGCATTTAGCCACTTAGCGAGGTCCCTGTCCCTGTTCCTGTGGATCCCTCGTCTTTTTTAGCTTAATGCAATTCTCAACCTTTTGTTGTCTTTCATCACAATGGAAGTTTTGGAAGGACATGCCATTCACTCTGCAAGTGCCTGCAGTGGGGGTGTGTCTGCTGTCTCCTTTGGGGTCGACTCAGGGCTGCACAGTAAGAACACCACTACGGAGTACTTGACATTGACTCTTTATTGGTAATGTTTGCTGAAAAAAAAGAAAGGCCATGACTGCTCCTAGATATGGTGGAGGAGAAAACGTATTATAGATATGTGGGAGAGCATAGCCAGAGGCAGAGACATCTGGGAGAGTCCAGAGTGGACATGACCAGGCTGAGCTGGGCCATGTGGGGAGAGGGGGAGCCAGGTGCAGCAGCCAGGAGGCCAAAGGTACAAAAAAGGCAGGGTAACCTGGTAAATCTGGATTATATAGGGAAGAGCCTGGGGGTAGGGGGGAAGGGCAGCCCAGCCCTGGGCTGGAGAGTTCAGGGTGGAGGGCAGGATATGCCAGCCATTCCCTGTTACAGGTAGGGACTGAGGGATACTGGGAGAACCTGGAGGCCAGGTCCACTTTGATATGTTAAGTAGGCACCTCAGCCTTTTGTCCTAGGCTTGAGACAAGCTGCCTGTCAGGCTTTTTCCTCTGTAAACCTCAAAAATGTTTCCCTTGGTGAATGTATTCATTATTTGTATCATTGCAATAATAAAATATCCTGACAAAAGCAACTTAAAGGAGGACTTTGGCTCAGAGTTCCAGGGCACAGTTCATCCACTAAGGGAAGATCTGGGGGCAGGAGCTGGAGGCTGACCACATCCAAACACCGATTTCCAGCACAGAGAGACCTTTATTAAGCAAGGCAAAGACAGGGTGGCTAAATCTGAATTGGACAGAAACAGCAGCAGATAGCTTTGTAGGAGTGATTTTAAGAGGAAAAACGGGAGGTCTGTGTTAGAATGAACTAGGATCGGTTGGTAAGTTCTGATTGGATATGTTAACTACGGCAGCCAAAGGGGGATTTTTGACTGCTGGACCTTGATGTTTTGATAGTTGAACCTTGGTGATCAGCTCCAGGAATGAGTCAGGCGTAAGAAAGTGGCCAAATAAGGGAAGGGACCTTGGTGGCTAGCGTTGGGACTGTAATCTAGTGGTTTATGCAAGGGGGAGGGGAGGGGGCGCACAGACTGCTAGTGCCATGTTTGGGCCTGTTAGGGCCTTTTGGAGGGAAGAGAGCTGGTGCCACCCCCAGAAGGATGTGAATGCTTGTGTCCACCTGTCCTTCTATGACCCCAGCCTGCGGCGGAATGGCGCCACGCATAGTAGGCAAGTCTTCCCTGCTCAGCCAACTGTTCAGAGACTCCCTCAGTCATGTCCAGAGATGAGTCTTGTGTGATTTTTAGATCACATCAAGTTGATTATATTAACCGTCACAGTCAATGTTAACAATCACAGTAGTTCATAAGTAATTCATTGGTGATGCTTTGAATCAATTTTTCACACGTTTCTGCATCCTTTAATGACCTTGCTTGAATTAATACCATGGTGACTACAAAATAGAGATTTTCTAATTCAATCATTCCTTCTGTAGCTATTAGTTGTTCTTCTGTTACGTAGAATCTCTCTCTCCGTCTGTCTCTAACTCTCTCTCTCTGCCTCCACATCTATCAATCTCCCTGTTTATTTAAAGACTATACAAATTCATGAACTTTTATTTTATCCATAAATTCTATTTTGTTACCACCATTATTTCCTTTCATGTCTATCCAACATTTTTAATTTCAAAGAACTCATTCTCATTCCCAATTGCCTTTTCCTTTGCAAATGTCCCCTCAGTGATTAAAACAAATGGGTCATATTTAAAAGTTCTCTTCCACCAGAAGTTTTCTCTCCTTTTCCTTGCACCTCTTTTTTGAGAACACAGCTTCTTGCAAATACCTGGGAGCTGCAACTTGTCTGTTCATCCTCACACATGGAGGGGTGGGCAGACACGTGCCATTGGTTGGCCATTTCCTCTTCAGTGCTGTGGGCGCTTTTTGCTGGACACACCTGCATGTTGCTGCTGTCAGGTGTGAGACACATGGACTGGAGGTGGCGGCACTTCCTGATGCATTGTGGAGCTGTTTCCTCTAGATGGCCACATTCCCTCCAGGAGAGAGGTGGGAGGCTCCTGTGATTCCAGGAGGCTCCTGAGAACCATGTCTCCCTAGAGCCTCCATGCAGTTACATAAGCTGTGAACAATCGTGGAGGACTCTTGGGTAAAGCTGGGATGGGGACTCCAGGGATGTGGCTTTCACCTATGCTGGGGTGGGCTTTTCAGCAGTACATCCATCCAAGTTACCCAGGCTGTAAAAGTGGCCCCAGTAAACGCTCTGTGGAGCAGGCCAGACCTGGGTGGAGCTTTCCTTTGCTCTGTCGCTGCTCTATGTGCAGTAAACAGCATTTATTCACGTTCCACAGGCCGTGAGAGTGCTAGCCAGCCATCCTTCCCGCCCTTCCTGAAGAACCAGGGCAGAATTACCAGGGGGCTCCAGCCCTCCACTGTGGGATCCCTCACTCTCTCCCCAGACAGCCATCAGGTTTTGGTCTAGAGCTGAGCTCATGGCTGAGCTCTGACACTCAAGACTAGGCTAGGGGAGCATCTATGCATGGGAGGTGAGTGGGAGTCAGCACAGCTTTGCTGAAGGTGGTCTTCCACTGAGCACTTCCTCTACAGTTCACCACCCCAGACACTAGCTCTCCCTGGGGTCAGGCTGAGTGGCAGCTTCCACTCTAGCTGTGGTGGGTTCCTCCATCTGTTTACCTGTCACTGTGTCCCCGTCCCCCCCCACCGTCGTCATCCAGATATTCACTAATACCTCTCAGGGTGATGTTAGCCCCTTTCCACATTGCCAGGGGTTATTTCCTCAGAAGTTCTGTGTATTTTCAACAGAATTTGAGGAAGGCAGGGAGATGACCATGTGAGGATCTTAAGGGAGCTTGTCTGGGAAGTTGGGGACTTAAGTCTTAGTCCTAAACTGGCCACATCTACATTACCATCATCTTCTGCTTCTTGCATTCCGTGGCCTCTTACAACTCTGACATGCCCATGGTCTCCTGCTGTGGATGATTGACTGATAAATAAAACACTGATTGGCCAGTAGCCAGGCAGGAAGTATAGGCGGGACTAGCAGAGAGGAGAATTGAGAGAACAGGAAGGTGGTGAGGAGGAGACGCCAGCCTGCTGTCCAGAGAGCATCATGTAAAGGCAGCAGGTAAAGCCACGGAACACATGGCGACATATAGATTAACAGAAATGGGCTAAGTATAAGAGTAAGAGCTGGACAATGGTAGGCCTGAGCTAATGGCCAAGCAGTTTAAATAATATAAGCATCTGTATGTTTATTTTATAAGTGGGCTATGGGACTGCTGGGGCTTGGCCAGACCCGGAGAGAAAAACTCTAGCTACAGTCTCTGGGGGCCATTTTCCTCAATAGCTGACTCTGTGAACCTCATCTCTACCATTTGAACACACGGCAAATAAACACCAGTGCCACCTTTTTGATCTTACAGTGCAAGAACTTGCAAAGGGTTATACACAGGAGAAGCCTTGGAAGCAAAATTCAGGGAGATGAATGCTGCAAATTTTCAAAATGATCCGAAACCCTGTTACTTGCTTTCTACTTTCAATATCCCTGCTAAACACAGATGCTAACTTCTCTGAAGAACAGGCCTTTCTAGAGGCATTCAAAGAGCTGGAGTACGATGATGTGTAAATCTAATTAATCTTATCAACAAAAACCAAGAGTTAGAAATTGGGGTAAAAACCTGAACAACCAGAGCAGCAGGGGAGCAGCCACAAGTGACTTCCTACCTCTTCCATTCCTCTGACCAAAAGGGCCAAGATCCTGTCTCCGCCCTGCCTTACCACTTCCTGTCCCTCTCTCTACAGTCCTCCAAACCTTTATGGTTAACTAGTGGCTATCTCTGCCCTCTGACTCCAAGCAAGCTTTATCTGTCAGAACACAAATAAAATATCACACAACAGTACAGTGATCAGGCTTGTAAAGCAGCAGAGGGAAAGACACCTAGTACAGCCACAGTGGCGAGAGCGTATCAAGTGCCCAAGCACACTGAAGACATAGCTTTGCCCTAAGGAACCTGCCGTTTCACTCTCAGGTTTTCAATTATGGAGCCAAACTGGAAAGAAGCAGTCAGCTGGTCACTACTCTAGACGGATGTGACGATGCGTGAGAGTCCACTTCGTGGAGATGATGGCCCGCGGCATGCAGTCTGTCACTGTGGAAAACAAAACAGTCAAAGACTGGAGCACAAGACGTGACTATCAAGAAGTCCATGGAGCCTATGGCAACGTGGCATGCCATGGTGTTAGAGGAAAGTCAGGTGGAGATACAGACGACTCTCAGCTCGCCTGCACCATTTGCTCATGCAGCAGGGCTGGGGGTTATTCAGAACTGGTAGAACACCTGTTGGAAGATGGCCTGCTGTTTATGATGGTACGAGTGCTTTATTGAGGCCAGATTTTACACTTGCCTCAACTATCTCTTGCCATAACCAACTACCTTAGAACCAGGCATTTTACACAATCATTTTATTATGGATTCCAATAATGCATTTGGCTGAGGAATTCACATAGTTCATCTCGACTGGAATTGCTACAGCTCAGTGGCAGATTTCTTCAGGTATATGAGCTGCTCTGTGGCATCCAACAACTTCACTCAGGGTTGGTACTGAGGGGTGAATGGAAAGCTGGGCCCAACTGGGGCAAAGATAGCAGAGGCCTATGTGTCACTTCAGCTCGTCAGTCTCAGCACTCTTGGACTTGTCCAAGTGGCTCAGGGCTCAAAGAGAAAGGATGGCCACAGACAGCATATGGCATAAGACCTGAGTCATGGCACCCTTTTCCTGTGCAGTCACCAGACTTCACACTCAAGGCAAAGGAGAGCAGACCAGCATAGTATTAAAAGGGAAGTAAGAGGACAGTGCTGCATTAGCTGACTTCCAGGGTGAGTGTGTAAGTCAGGGTTCTCCAGAGAGACAAGATCTCTGGATTTTCTATTGCTGTGACTAAAAACACCATGACCAAGGCAACCTATAAAAGAAAGCTCTTAACTTGGGGCTTATGCTTCAGAGGGTTAGAATCATGATTCCAGAGCAAAAACATGGTGACAGGAACATCTGAGAGCCCACATCTTAGGCCATAAGCAGGAAACAGAGAGCATACTGGGGCTGGCACAAGTCTTTTGAAACCTCAAGCCCACCCCCATGTGGTACACTTCCTCCAATAAAGCCACACTTCCTAATCCTTCCCAAACAGTTCCCCCTGTATTTAAACAGTATTTAAACATATGAGTCTATGGACATTTTCATTTAAACCACCACAATAGTATAGAGATAGAAGATAGATAGATAGATAGATAGATAGATAGATAGATAGATACATACATACATACATACATACATACATACATACATACACAGATAGATAGAAGATAGATAGATGATAAATATATGAAAGATAGACAGATGACAGATATATAGATAGATGATAGATAGATAAATAGATAGACAGATGACAGATATATAGATAAATGATAGATAGATAGATAGATAGATAGATAGATAGATAGATAGATAGATAGATAGATAGAGACAGATAAGAGGTAACTCATTAGGGGAGTTGTTCACATGCTCAGGGAGGCTGACAGTCCCACGGCAGGCTGTCTACAAGGCAGAGACACAGGGATGTTCAGTCTAAACCTAAAAGCCTGAAAATACAGGGGTCAGGGGGCTACTGGAGTATAAGGGAAACCGGAAGTGTAGCTCTGATGTACAGAGGCAAGAGGAAAAGAGTAGATCCTAGCTACAAGAAGGAAAAGCCCAATTCCCCTCTCTGCTGTCTGTGCCACCCCCACCCATCCACTGCTACAATAGTACCCATGTGCACAGAGGACAAACCCTTCCTCCTAAGTGCACTCGGATTTGGGACAGTCTGCACCCCAAAATAATGCTTTACCAGTTCTCTGAGTATTCCTGAGCCCAGTCAGGTGGACACCCAGAATTAACTGTCATGCTAACCAAGTCCTCTCTGGTTTTCTCAGGACTGAGTGGTTTCCAAGGACTTTCATGGATGAAACCAAGACCATCTCAGATAAAAATAGTTCTGTTGATCACCTTTCCTTGGATCCTCTTCTGATTTCCTGTGACTTGGATTGGGCACAAGGGTTCCTCTTATTTTGGTTTGCTGGGATCCTCTTGCAAGAGATGTGTAGATGTGGGTGTGGGTTTCTAGCAGATGGCTCAAGAAACAGCTCTCAGCGAGTGAGTCAGCAAACACAGATCCTTGGAAGTGAGGAGAAGAAAGGTCACTGTGGGGAAAGGGGAGCTGTGGAGTCCAAGTGCATTAGCAGTCTACACTGTTCGCTTTTGTTTACTCCTCCCTGAGCCCTCCTGAGCCAAGTGTCCAGAGCAGAGGGCAGAAACCAAGTTCAAGTTCACCCTTTGCCACTCCTATTACTTATGTGACTTTGCATAGACCCCTAAACCTTCCTGAGGCCAATTTTTTTTTAATCTTAAAAGCCAGGGTAAATTTACCAATTCGTCTACTTAAAAATTATTTTTCCAGTATCCATATTGAACCCAGGACCTTGTTCATGCTAGGCAAATACTCTATATCTCCAGCCCTTTAGGATTTTTTCTTTATTTTAGCAGATAGAGATATAGCTCAGTGTGTCCCTATCACAATATGAAAGCCTGGCACAGTGGTTCATGTCTGTAATACCAGTGATGGAGGAGGCAGACACAGGCAGGTCCCCACAGCTCACTGGCCTGCTAGTCTTGCCATCAATGAACTCTAGGTTTAGTTAGAGACCCTGTTTCTAAATAAATAGATAGATAGATAGATAGATAGATAGATAGATAGATAGATAGATAGATAGATAGATAAGGTGTCTATCGATAGAAGACAGCCTTTGATGGCTTATACATGTACACGCATGCGTACAAACTACTCACACATGCACACATGAACTGTGTGGTTATTTGAATGAGAATGGCCCCCATAGGCTCACATATTTGAATGCTTGGTCTCTATTTGGTGAAACTATTTGGGAAGGATTAGAAGGTGTGGCCTTGTAAGAGGAGGTGTGTCACTGAGGGTGGACTTTGTGGTTTCAAAAGCCCACGCCGTTCCCTGTTATCTCTCTGCCTCATGTTTGTGGGTGAGATGTAAGCTCTCAGCTTTTGCTCCAGAGTCATGTCTCCCTGCCTGCTGCCTCGCTCCCTGCCATGATGTTCATGAACTCTAGCACTTCAGAACTCTGAGTGACAAATTAAACGCTTCCTTTTGTAAGCCGCTCTGGTCATGGTGTTTTGTCCCAGTCATAGGGCAGTAACTCAGACAATGGAGTATCCCTCTTTCTACCCATGTAACACTTACAACTCAGCGAATTTGTCCCATGCGCTGCTACAATAACTCACACAAGGTCACCTAGCAAGTCGATTAGAATCCAGTAGGCCTCTAGTTCAGAGCTGGACAGACAATATCTCCTGGGTCAAGCCTGTCCACTTCCTGGTTTTGTAAGTAGACTGTAATGAAGACATTCATTCACGTACTACGAAGGGCTCCTTTTGTGCTATAACAGGAGAGTCAAATGCTGGCTGTGGAAGGCCAAGGCTCACAGAGCCAGTTTCCTCTGACGGGAGCTTATCATCAATGTTTGCCCTGTTCTACACCATTGATTTTTTTTGTCATCTCCTAATTCTTAAAAGTCTCACTGATATGTATGTTTAGTCACAACATTCTCTCACATACAACCTCTCATTTAGATTTTAGTCCTGAAGGATGAAGTTTTTTCATTTTATAAATGAGAATGTTCGGGCCTGGGAAGAAAAAGATTCCTCAGCTGATTCAGAGGCAGAGAAAGATGCAGCCTTCCACCCTAAGTCTAGTGTTTGGCCCACGCAGTCTCTGCACCTCAGGCTTGCCACAGCTCTCCTAAATACCACCCCGCCCAAGAGACAGCCTGGTCACCTGCCGGGTGGTCTGAATGCCAGGTGCTCATCTCCTGTGGTTTTGTTCCAACTCCAGCTAGCCCTCAGCTCCAGCACAAGATGGCATGAGGACCCAAGGCCACAGCTCTCCACTCAGATGATGGAGATGGGAGTTTTCAAAAACCGTAGTTTACTGAGCTAGAAGTCTATACTGTCCCTTGAGCTTACGCCCGCCGGCTGTTTAGTTGTAAGTACCTATCCATTTGGCCAAGCACATGATTCAGCGGACTCGTGGCTTCTGCTCAGTTTGAGTAATCTCAGCTGTATGTTCCTCCTGGTTTCTTTTGTGACACTGACCAGTAACAGTGACATGCACCCAAGTGCATGGGAAGCATGCACTGACTTCATGTGCACCACAAAAGCCCTCCTCTGCCTCCTCAGCCTCCATCCTGATGGATTCCTCAATTCCCTCTGTGAAGCAGGAATGAACGCAGAGTCGTCAAGGAGGGCTCTGTTTTCTTGATAATCTCTGCCTGCCCAAAATGCTGGCACTCTTTTTCACCCATCTCTCTGGGAATGATGTGCCATCGTGCTTGGCTCTCTTGCTCTCACTAGATCTGAGTGACATCTGTCACTTAGAGCAAAAAGAGGGACTCTCTGCCATGGATGTGACGGGAAGTGTCACTTCCTCTTTGAGATCTAAGCTGGAAGCTGACTTACCTACTGAGTGGCATCAGTGCAGCTGTGGTACCACCTGTATCCTGCCGCCATCCTCAGAACTGCTTCTCCATAACCCCAACGCCCCAGCTGAGGCCCACCTCCGTCAACTGACTGCATGCCTTCCTCCTCCATCATAAAATACTGAATGCCAAGTAGCCAGGATGTGGACTGATGGACAGCCAGCTTGCAGAAAAGTCTAGTGTCCCCATTGACTCAGAAGTCCCTTCAAGTGTCTAAGAATAGTTATGCAGGCGTTTTTCGTAACCGGAAGAGATGAGCGTGTGTTTTTAAGAACACCAATCCCATCTGAAGTGGTAGCTGCTGAAACACACTGGGAGGTGGGTATTTTTAAATGGGTAAAACTGTAGCCTGGACTCCCGATTTGTACTTCGACTTTGATGACTAGATTTCTCTAGAAGACAAAGTATTTTGGGAACAGTGTGGAACAGGACTGGCTTCGTTTCAGATTCAAGTTCGTCACTTCACTTTCCTCCACATTCTCTCATCTCAACACTCAGAGCCAGGGGTCGTGAACTGTTTTAAAGGTAGAGGTGCCAGCATGGGACACGGCTGTGAGGCACCAGGAGAAGGGAAAGAGTTAGCTCCAAGCTGGGAAATGCATAACAGGTAAGGAGCACTTTAAAAACCTGGGAAGAAAGTTTCCTGTTTCATGGGGAATTTTTTAAAAAGGATTTAAAACACTAAACTTCCAAAAATGAAAGACAGGCATCATTAAGTTAAAATCTTGAAGAAATGCCAGAAAAGTCCCATGGTTCGACAAATGTGGAAACTCCTTCTCCTCGGTCCATCAAAGCCTCATATTATAGGAAAACTGAAGTTCACAGCTTTCAAAACAAGTTAAAGCTCTAAATCTCTGCATTCTGGAAGCTTCCTAGCCATCACAAGAAGTGTTTTAAAGGTCAGCTTCCTCCTCCCCAGCTTCCCCACGTTGTGTCGATTCTGACCGCTGATGCTTAAACATTGAGATAGCAAAAAATGATTTTTTACTCCGCTATTTTTAAAAAGTTGTTGAACTCAGATGTGACTCTCACTCACACCCAATATGTGACTGACACTTATGAAAGAGTTATTTTTTTTTCTTTCAAAACAAGGATGAAAATTCCTGCATAAAATAAAATCCTCTGCCAGCCCAGAAGCCCAACTGCTTGAATTTTATTTTTTAACACACCACTTTAGGGGTGAAGGGGTAACCAAAAACCAGCGGAGTACCACACATGTTAAAACAGCTTTCCAAGAGCTGGGTCACCCTGGAGTCTACAGACTCCACACGGCTTCCTGCTTACTCTGCACCTGTGGATGGGTCAGCACAGATTGGCAGATAGAACACTGGCCTCTGGCATGGTAAGACTGACTGTCCATGGCAGCATGAACACTGGGGTGGGTGCTGTGATATTTTATTTGTATGTTAATAAATAAAGCTCTCCTGGAGATCAGGGGGGAAAGGCCAGCCATTTTTTTTTTGTTGTTGTTTTTTTTGTTTTTCGAGACAGGGTTTCTCTGTGTAGCTTTGCGCCTTTCCTGGAGCTCACTTGGTAGCCCAGGCTGGCCTCGAACTCACAGAGATCCGCCTGCCTCTGCCTCCCGAGTGCTGGGATTAAAGGCGTGCGCCACCAACGCCAGGCTAAGGCCAGCCATTTTTAAGTAAACAAGAAGTCAGGCAGCACAAACCCTTAATGCCTTAGCAGGCAGGATCTCTGTATGTTCAAAGCCACACTAGGAAATAGAGCTAAGCCTGGTGACACACACCTTTAATCCCAGTACCAACCATAGAGACCTGGAGGTCTGTACAGACAGACAGAAAGTGACAGAGTGGCGTAGGAAGAGGAAGTGAGGTAGCTGGGCTAAGAGCCAATGAGAGGGCAGAATAGCAAGGCAATAAAGGCGTGATTAGACAGGAAGTAACTCACATTTGGAAGCTGCAGAGTTGGTGAGGTAAGATTGGCTGGTGGCTTTCCCTATTTCCCTGATCTAAGGCTTTCACCCCTATATTTGGCTCCATGTTTTTTATTTAATAAGACCATTTAGAAATTCATCTACAGGTGGGTATGCTGTTCTTACTATGGCAGACTAAACCATGGCATTTGAGGAAGACTTTGAATATGAAGTGAAATTCCATTCATGATAATCAATGGATTAGGTTATTCAACAATTATCTCTCTTGTAAAATCAAAGTGTTTTATTCAAAAGCTCATTAGTTGATTCTATAAAACATGAGACTTTTTTTTAAATCCTGAAACCTCCACATCCTGCAGTTCATTGTTTTGTTTTGTTTTTCTTTTACCTTTAAACCTCAAATGTTAACATTGCAGATTGCAGGCACGACAGGCAATGAGCAGGTGAAGAAGCAGGGGAGAATTGTTCCAAACCTCCTGTGTGAGCCGCAGGCTTGTGGGTGTATCGCTGTGGTCCACAGAGGCCAGAGTAGTACTGAGGAGATGCTGTATCGGCTACAGGAGCCTTAAAGCCAAGCTCGTGTCTCTTCCTATGCAGACTATTTTATTTGTGTTTAATCAAATAAACAGTGAGTTTTCCCATGGTGTTGGGGGAGGCTTAGTAAGAAACCCATTAGCCTGATGCTGGGAATATAGGCATGAAAAAAACTAAGTTTCCTGATTCATAGAACTTGGAGGCCTGAAGGTGAGGGTAGGGTAGAATAAAACAAATCACAATGTAAATAACTTGCAATTTCGATTGTGGTAGATGCTATAAAGCAGAAGTATTAGTGATATTAGATATTAGAGATGATAGAAAAGCAGGGTGGCAGAGCACCTAATCCAGGATTTCTAAATCCCAGCAGTAAGTACATGTGCAAAGATGAGATGGAGTCCTCCTCTTTAGAGAGAAGGAAAATGGAAACAAAGGTTCGAAGCAATGTGAATAAACAGTGTGGGAGCCAGAGAACAAGCTATGAATGGTCAGTCAGAACTTTGTTGACAATGCATTCATATTTTATCCAAATATATGTCTAACTTCTATTTGTCTCCAATATCTGTGCTATCCTATCAACCTTAGCAATAAAACTCCCAAATTCTGGACAGGGACATGGCTGCTTCCAGTAGAAACTACATTTCCCAGAATCCTATTTGATTTGCTTCTGCCCAATGAGGTATAAAAAGAAATACTGGAAGCAACTTGGAGGAAGTACCTTTAAAGCAGAGGGTGTATTCTTCCATTTTCCAATTGGTGGGAACACTGATGTGATGGTATGAATTTGTCCTGCACTGTGATGGAGGAGCCATATTCTGAAAATGACAGCAGAAGCCTGGATGCCTGCCATCATGGCAGGGGCCACAGGAGTCCTGTGTGGAGACCTGGACTTTTTGATGAGAGAAAATTACACCGAATTACGCTTAGATTTAAATTATACTTATTTGAGGTTTATGTCGTGTCTACTAAGCCAATTCTGAACTGAGAGTGAACTCACTTCTTTAAAAACAGAGTTGAAGAACTGTCTTATGACAATGTCTGTGAAACCCACAAGTTTCTGTGGTTTTATAACATCCCCGATTGGATATTTAGCATAATAACCAAACTCCAACAAAATCTGTTTACATCTCATTTGGTTATTCATTAGCGTGGTCATTTGGTACATGCTGTTTGTAAAGTACTTTTAGATTATAGAAAGCAAAACTCAACAATGATTTAATGCCTTCTCTAAAAGGCATCACTAGCAAGCTGCAGGTCACGAATGAAGGCTAATAAAGCTAACGAAGTTAGGAAAGCAGATGTAGTGACCATAAGGCAAAGGCTTACATAACACCCTCTCTCCAGTGCAGGAGCAAGCCGAACGCAGTAAGACTCAAAAGTTCCAGCCCGGCAGAAACTTTACAGAAAGCTTTTATTTGTTCAATTCAGTAATTAATAGGTCTCTGCTGACCAGAGCTGGCAACTCAAAAAAAAAAACAAACAGGCAAAGATCACTCTCTTCTCAAGAAGATTCTCAAATTCTTCTTTGATTCTTCTCAAAATCAGGAATTAACGAAGAAAACTCAGCTAGGCTCTGGGCTTCAGACACCCGCTGATGAAAGCTGCCTCTTCTGTCCCCAAGGCTGCTGAGATCTTAAGAATGGATTTGCAGGAAAGAATCCCATACCTTGCTGGGCAAGGCAGCTGAAGAGCACAGAGCCTTAGTAAACACTCTTTGGCCATTTGTGAGCACAGGAAAAACAGTAGGAAGAGGAGAGATGGGTGTCAGAAAATCTCTGAACCTGGTGAGTTGAGTTTGATCCCCAGGACTCGCACAGGAGAAAAAACAACTGACGCCTGCAAGTCAATAACCCAACCTCCGCACACGCGTCAAGGCGAGTGCCCACGTGAGCGCATGTGCACACACACAAAACACACACACACAGTGAATACATGAATGTTAAAAATGTTCTTTTAAATCTTAGGTGACAGCTGTAATGGGAAAGAGGGCTATTTTGAGCATCTCTGTTTGTGCCAGTGAATAACGAAGGAGCAGAGGAGTGGGTATGTTGTGGTGTGTATGAAGAGAAGCCACGCACATGCATATGCAAATGACATATCTTCAGAGTCACTCCAGGAATTGACAGCAGCCACAAGGCTCTGCCGGAAGTGGAACAGAGAGACTTGGACGTGTCCTCACTGTTCAGATTGTTATCTACCTTGTATGATTTGAAAGTTAAAACCAGGAAACTGATACAAGTGGCTAGAAAAGTTAGATACAGATTAGAAAAAATACTGAGGAAGTTGCTCTTGGAGTGCACAGCAGTCAGCTTCCAAACACTCATTTCTTCTGCAATGATTTCCATTTCTGAACCCACCATACCTCTGGAAGTCAAGAAGAATAAAAATGGAATAAAAGAAATTCTTGTATTCAACTAATATTAGAGGTTCTTCCCAATGCCTGGCAAAGAAATGAAGGGTGAGGGTGGGATGTGGGGCAGAATGCAGGATGTCCTAGGACAGTCACTCGCTGTTTATAACTGATGAGAAGTCTGCATGGTCAGATCCAAGATCCAGAGAATCCACACAGAAATACGAGCTAAAGAGCAAGTTCAGTGCATTAAAAAGAAGGAAGAGGAAGAAGTGCCCCAGGAGGAGGAGGAAGGGGGTAGGGCAAAGGCTAGGCCAGGCATGATGGTGCACGCCTTAAACACCAGCACTTGGGAGGCAGAGGCAGGAGGATCTCTGTGAGTTTCAAGGACAGTCTGGTCTACACAGCAAGTTACAGGTCAGCCAGAGACACATAGTGAGACCCTATCTCAAAAACAAAAAGACAAATGGATATGAAAAAGTCAAATACATCTCCCCACACTAACACAAATAGAACACACAATTCCAAAGAGGCATCATTTTTTAATAGTATCAAAACCACTCAGAACTTAGAGATAAATCTACTGAAGACATGCAAGTCCAGATGGAGAGAGCTTTCAAACTTTTGTGAAATGTATTTAAAAGATAAAACTAAGAGGGTTCATCATTTGTGGTATTCCAGAAGTCTCGGTGTTGGGAAAGTGTCTGTTCTCCCTTGATTCTAAAATTTACATGGAAGGGCGAAGGTGAGGAGCAGTCAATGGCTGGGGCTGTTGTAACTGGAGTAGGGCACTTGCCTCAGCCTGCGCTTGGTCCATGGTGGAGTGCGAGTGATGTCAAGATTCTCCCAAGAAAGGGGAACAAAAGAGGACTCATCACCAGATGAATCTGTCCAGCTAATAGCGACACACTTGCTAAGATAACGTGCAAATTCCAGCAGAACAGAAAGAGGCTAGAGGGTGACCCGCACACACCCAGGGGCTGGACAGAAAGCTCAACTTGCAAAACAAACCAGGAAGCTACAGATGGGCTTTTCTGTGGGCTGGGACTGTGGGTAATCTACGCTGCACCACAGATGTTCCCCTGTACACAGCAAAATCAATTCTACCTCCAGCAAATATTTAAACATGAAGGGCAAGGCTTTAAACACTTTAGGAGATGCTTTGAGACTGTAGCTTTGTAACCTTGAAGGAAGGGAAAAGTTTAAGATACAAAGGGTCCCAAATCAAACATCATGATTATAGACTTGTTACATTCAAATTAAGAGTTTCTGCTCATCAAAAGGTGATATAAAAAGAGTCTTTAAAAAAGAGACCAGTGTTTGGAGGTCTCAAAATATACACAGTGGACAGCATATCTTGCTGTTCACATTGTAAAATAACTTCTACAAGCAACAGGAAAAAAGCATAGTACAGAAACATGGACCAGCACCTCCAGCATATCACAGGGGAACACAACAGCGCCTAACCATAAAAACAGCTGTTCCGTTTCAGTAGTAATTAGGGAGATGCCAAGTGAAGCCATGGTGAGATGTAATTCACTCCTACAGATCAGTACAGACCAAGAAGGCTGGTGCTGGTCAGTGCGGCAGCGGTGACTAGTGAGGTCTGTTCGGCAGGACCCAGTAGATTTGAAATGGACCCAGAAGGTCCATTCCCATTTATGCCCTACAGAAATTACGGCAACAGTGCCTCTGTGTATAAAATATTTACAGCATCCTTATATGTAAGAGCAAAAGAATTAGAAATGACCTAAATGTCATCCACAGAAGAAAGAGAAAATACACTTTGCTATTCATAAGACATATATGTAAAAAAAAGGGAAATGAACTTTAGCCTCATACATCAATATGAATGACTCTCAAAAATGTTAAATTTATTGAAATAACTATCTTACATCATAACTACACATAACACACTTGTATAAAACTCTAGTAATCACTCAATGCATGAGAAACAAATCAACATACTATTTATAAGTGTAAATGTGTATATGAAAGGATGCTCACCTCAATAGTCACCAGGGAAATGTGCACAGGAAGCAGAGTGAGATGTGGTTGCACACCCACTATCAGCAAGAAGACAGAGAGGACTAAATGCTGGCAAAGGGTGAAGAAACTGCCACCTTCTTACACACCAGCAGGGATGTGGAAGGCTGCATGCACTTCAGGACACACTCTGGACAAAGTAGAAACACTTCGAAACATTTGCTCCAAAGGTTAAATACAGAATTACTGCATGACCCAGCAACTCCCTCTGTAGGGATTGAAACACTGAAAACGTTAAGTTCACATAGAACTTTGCTGGAGTTCACAATAACATCATTTATGATAGTCACAAAGAAGAAACAACCTACATGCCATTCACAGATGAAAAATAAAAATCGAAAGCGCATACAATGGATTAATTCAGCAACAAAAAGGAATAAAGTGCTGTTACAGGCTATAAAATGGATGCAGATACCTAAAGTGAAAGAAACCTAAAAAAATAAAATAAAAAACAAACAAACAAACAAAAAAACAAGACCCCTACAATTCCCTTTGCATGAAGCGCCCCCTAAAGGTGACTCTAATAGACAGAGAGTTGATTGGTAATTCCCTGGCGTGGGAGTGGGAGAGTGAGGTGAGGTCACTGCTGAAGAGCACAGGCCATCTTAGGGAGGAGGGCATGTCCTAAAGTTGACTGTGGGGGGTGGCACAGCTCTGTCCCAGTATCTGCTGCATAGTGTACCTTAAATGGCTTCATTGTACAGTATGTGGATCATAACCCAACAAAACCATCCCCCCAAAATATATGATAACAATAGCAAGGAAGTATAACCACAAATTCAATATAATGGCAACTTTGGGGAAGTAGAAGAGGGAATAGAATCAGTAAGATGCCTTTTATTAAACTAGGTGATGTCACATACATGCATACCATATCAAGTCTTGATGCCAGAGATAGTCAAGGTATTTCTGTGACCCAGACGTATGTGAAGTTCGGTCTCTCAGATAGTCCAGACGACAGTACTCTCCGTGTTACTGCTAAGCCTGTGAATTATGAAGGTTAGAATCTGTGTGTGAAGCTCACAGTCTTGCACACTGTAGGGAGCTGTACAGTTGCAAAATGTTTCCAGGGTACAACTTTTGGTATGAGCTTAATTATGCATGGTGTCTGCCAGGCATTTCCACTGCTCGAGTACACGTGCATCCTCTCTCCTTGAGGCCGAGCTGCATTTATCACTCAGGCTGGGGAACAGAAGGAAGGTGATGCATCGGGACCTTCAAGGCAAGGCCTTAGAGGAGTAGCTGGCAGTTCCCACCGACCCAGTCCTGGAAGCCGTCTATCAAAGCACAAAGAAGTCCAGACTAACTGTGGGGTAATAATGGGCCACGGAGAGAAAAGCCCAGGCAGGGCAGGCTACCCTGGATGGTCCTGCCCCCATCAAACTCCGAACACATCCAGTTACACGACAGTAGTACATAGGACAGAACTTCGCATCTAAGCTCAACTCACAGAACAGTGAGAAATAATTCATCCTTGTTGAGGTATGAAAGAAAGTTGGTATGGTTTGCAAATAAGATCATAGCATCCTAAGGAAACAATGAAAGTATATGTACAAGATATAAGTAATCTTTGTGTACAAGATACTCACATTAACATGGTTTGCAATATCAGAAAAAGAAATAGAATGCATCTAAATGCACACATTCCTCCACTGATTTCGTAGCAGAACCCAGAACCCAGACTTTCCTTTACATTTACAGTGTGGCTTCTGCAGGGTTTCCCTTCCCCATCAGAGGACAGATGACTCAGGTCCACACCAGACGCCCCTGGGACTGGTGGAGTCTGGGCCGTGACTCAGCAGTGCAGTCCCAGTGGCTGTGAATCCCAGGCAAGCACACGGGACCTCAGGAACTCTCCTTCCCTTCCAGCCTGCTGTGCACAGATGGAACAGATCTCAAGAGGCTAAGAACTAAGCAAATGCCCCAGGAGGTGAGGCTGAGAGATGGAGAGAAACAACTCTAGATCCCTAATGAGCCTGGACTTCTGGTTGATAAGCCAAGGCAGCTTCTGTGGCTTTTTTTTGCTTAAGTCAGTTGAGTTGGGCTTATATTTCATTTCATTTCCTTCTTTCTTTCTTTCTTTCTTTCTTTCTTTCTTTCTTTCTTTCTTTCTTTCTTTCTTTTCTTTTTTTTTTTTAAACAAATGCAAGGTCTATCTCCATCAGAGAAAGCCTGTTTACAGAAGAGCAAACATCTCCCCAAACTAATTGAGAAGAGAGGAAATAAAGGAAGCAGAGAAGCTGATGGTAACAAAAACACCTCTCCTTGTCTCACAGTTGGTATGTTAAATCTGCCTTGGTTCCCTTCATACAAAAGTCATTACAGCAGCATCAATCCCGAGATTTCCCATTACCTTTAAACTTATTTCTACACATCTACTGGTGGAGCTCAGTATCCATATCAGTTGGCCTTTTATTACTACAATATACAGAGCACCCACTACTTACAGTGAGAAAGAAGTGAGTCAGCCCACTGTTTGCTTTTAAAGGGCACATGCCAGTTCTGGCTGAGGACTTCACGGTGTCAATGTGGGACATGTGTGGAGGAAGAACGATCAATCTTGTGTCAGGAAGCAGAAAAAAAGAGAGTGAGGGAGAGAGTCTATAAATCTGTCTATATATCAATGGGTCCCTTGAGAAAGGGGTCTCACACTTGGGTCATGCCTCCAGTGACCTAAGGAACTTCCATTGGACCCCAGCTCCCAAATGTTCTGTCTCCCACAGTACCACCCTTGAAACCTGATCTAATTCACAATGGATCCTTATGAGAAACACATTCCCAGAGTAAAATCTGATGTCAGTCTTGGCTGAGTGCATCTCCATAGTCAGTCAACTACATCCAAAAGTGAAGGTTATAAGAGTCTAGGGTTGCCTTTCCTGGAGGTGTGAGGTGGGTGCATTCTCTAAAGAAAGGTTTGGGCAGGAGTGATATGCATTCCTACAACACTACAGGTGAATGGGGAGTGAATAACAACATAGCGTGGGACGATCTGTAGCCACAAAATCACCCTTTCAACGGGTGTCCAACGCCATTTTATAAGTGGGTTTCAGAAGCTGGATTTCCCACATGCAGAAGAGTGAAGCTGGACCTTTATCTCATACCAAAAACTAACTCAAATGGACTTGGAAGAGTATGTGGGCATAAATCTCCCTGACTTAACATTCGACAATATTTTCTTAAATATGGCAACAAAGGGATAAGGCAAGAGAATGGGGAAAAAATGGAGCCAGGCATTGTGGCATATACTTGTACTCCTCACACGTGCAGGAAGCAGAGACAGGAGGATCACTGCCAGTTCCAGATTAGCCTGGTCTACTTACTGAGGCCCTGTCTAAATGAATGAATGAATGAGTTTGACCTCCCCCAAATTCAAAGATTTGTGATGTGGTATGTCCACACACTGGAATGTTATCCAGCTTTTAAAGGGAAGAAGTTCTGATATGGACTATTTGACAAATGAGCCTTGGAAATTTGGTACTAAGCAAAAGACTGTGATAGATATCAGATTAGCCAGATTAGCATTGTATGGGGAGGTGCAGCCTTGAAGGACACAGGATTTCCTGCCGGGAGATGGTCTTCCGGAAGTGGTGGTGATGGCTGCACACTCTGAATGTACTAAAATCTCTTTGAATTTTGCACTTTGAAACAGAAAATTTTGTTATTCATGTCTTATCACAAAATAAGTCTTAATATCATCATTCTTAATGTAAAAAGCTGTGGTTTAAAAGTGAATGATTTCAGCTTTAAGTATAGACACAGAATATCAACATTAAGGTATCTTAACAATCTTGATCTAAGAATCAGACCGAAGGATTCAAAATCAAAAGACCTTGCTTCATAGACTCCAGCAATGTCTTTCTCCTCTGGGCCAAGTTTCCCCACAGAACAGAACTGGTGAGAACAGAATACCATGCTCCTTAAAGATGATGGACTTTTTGGAGAATCATGTTACTAGACCTAATTGTGTAATAGGAGTCTAAGTATTCAAAAATAAATTAATTTATACTGCCTAATTGCATCAATTAGGTTTCTTCCAGATATAAGCAACAATAACAAAAGATCAAAGTAACTTAAATGTCCAGATATAGCCTCAGGCTAACCCTAGCTCTCTCTAGTGATTGTGTAATATATTGGTGGAGACACCAGTTGTTTCCTGTGGATATCTCTGTGACGTAACCATGGCTACAAAGGTTGAGCAGCCTGAACCAAGAGTTGAGCTAAGTCACAGTTTGGGAAGGAGTGATAATTGCTGACCTCCAGTTCTTTTTCTCTACTACCCCTCCCCCACACTGGAGGGTGTAACCACCATGGAGAACAGTCAGCAAGGAGCAACCAGCTGTCTATCTACCCTGAGATCAGTTTAAGTGTTGTGAAAGGTCAGTGGCTCTCTACTGGGTTAGTGGTTTCCCTCCAGAGACACTGAGCAACACCTAGAGCTGTTTCGTCACAGCTAGTGTGGAGGTTGGGCGGTAGTCCTTCAGCAATGAAATAAGTAAAAGCCAGGAGACTGTTAAAGATCCTGTAGTGTGTGGATGTCTCCTACTCCTCCAAAAAGTAGCTATCTAACTTAGTCAAGAGTGACAAGGCTAAAACCACTTGTGTTATAATAGCGGATCTATGTACCCATGGTAAAAACCAAACTAAACAAACAAAACCAATACTTCTCTAGCTGGGCATCATGAATCAATGAAACACATAAGTTACAGTATTCTTCACACCTACAAATTCTTCATAACTGACACTGCATTTGCAGAATGCCCTTATTGCAAAAACTACTGGTTAAGAATAAAAATACATCATTTACTTGAAAGGCAATGTCAGCCTGATATAAATGATGTTGTTTGTGGCAGTTTTCTTAGCCATGCCTCCAAGAGTGCAGGATCAACAGGACTTGACTAGACCTTCAAATATTTGTTTCAAATGTCAGGTCCAAAGGAAACTCCAGTTCCCCAAAATCCAAAAGGCAGTCCAAATATCCGGAAATGAACTCAACCTGGACCAAAGTACCTGTCACTCACATTTCAAAGTCCATGCTAACATCTTAGTCCTTCTCATCCCCTCTCCTATCCTAAACTCTCTCCAGCTCAGGGCTTTCCTCTTCCCAGCTACTAATTCTCCTTATAACCTTGAGATTCTCCCTAGGTCTCTCCCTCTGTTTGTCTCTCTGTCTCTGTCTCTCTGTCTCTGTCCGTCCATCTGCCTGTCTGTCTGTCTGCCTGTCTGTCTGTCTGTCTGTCTCTCTCTCTCTCTCTCTCTCTCTCTCTCTCTCTCTCTCTCTCTCTAGTGTTCTTCTCCTGCTTCTCTCACTATGTTTTCTTTATTCTTTATTTCTTGTTATTCCACCCCCCCCCCCAAGAGAGCCATGGACATGTCCAGTCTGCTGGCATGTTCAGACTGCCTCTTTCTCTCTCTGCTCCAGACCCTTCCAGATGCCTCTGGCTGTCATCTCTTTTATATCTATAATAGAAATCTTCCCCTTTAAGCATGCCATGGAATGGCCACGTCTTCAGTTTATACATTCAAAGACAATATATAGAATGGGAAACACCATTTATACTTACATAGTGAACAAATGGCCTGGGGATGTAGCTCAGCAGTAGAGCATTTGCCTAGCATTTGTGAATCCCTGGATTGCATCCCTAGCACCAAAAAAAGGAATACACACACACACACACACACACACACACACACACACACACACAGGCATGCACGCATGCATGCACCAGATATAATAACATCTTCCCCCAGAATGGCTAAAATAAAAACAATAGACAATAACAAGTGTTGGTGAGGATGTAGAAAACTGAGACATTACTGATGGAAATATAAATGGACATAGATACTTTGGAAAAGTTTGGTAACCCAGGTAGGCAGACAGATAGGGAGAGGGGCCAGGGCTAGGTAACAAAGGTGGAGAATTTCCAAGATGGTTGGCTCCTCCTTTGCCCTTGTGATTTAAGACAAAAGCCTGACAGCTTAAAACAAAGGCCGTGTAATCTTCTGTCTCCCACCAGCAGGCCCCCTACTGACGGACCGGCTCAACAGGTCCAAGGCCAGATCAGAACATGTCACATGACAGTTGCAGACCAATCAACCATCCTACCTGTCTTCAAACTGACCACCCTCAGAGGAAAACTCCTCAGAGTTTTAAAGCACCCCGTGAAAAGGGAGTGGATCTTCAGTTTGAGTTCCCTCACTGCTTTGCAGAGCGTCTTTTTCTCTGTGTGTCTTCTGTGCTACCTCATCCCCAGTAAACACCTTTCTGCCCTCGGGTGGTGGTTGAGAGTTCTCCACTGCCACCTGCTGCCCTCAAGATTCTTCCTGCCTTTTAATTCTCTGGCCAAAAAATTTAGCCCAACCAAGACTTCTAGACTGCATCATTTGGGGAGCCCATCTGAATTTCTTTTGAGGGCCACTAATTTATCAAGGTAAAACATCAGTCTAACCCTAAAAGGATAGGAGGGTATGTCCACTAAGCTGCCAGACAATTCTTAGCTATAACGCCATTCTTTATTTAGAGTTGTTTTGTAAACAACAGGAAATCCCCCTAAGTTTCCCCATACCCAGCTTTTCTTTTACTTGTAGATCATCCAGAACTAAATACTACAGAATGGACCCAAAGACTCTAGACTAGTCAAGTGTTTCTAGTCAAGGCTTATTTTTAAAGTGTTTAATTTCTGCTCAAACTTCACCTAAACATTGTAGGTAAATTATAAATAGCAAACTGGTGCAGCTGACCGGTTCTGTTCAGTAACCGTTCTCAGAGGCCTACACTAATGTGGTTCCAGGAAAGAAAGGGAAACTGTTCTCCCTTGTCCTCCAAGTTCAAGTAAGTTGCAGGGAAAGGTTGGGCGTCTCTAACTGTCCTGTAAGTATGAAAAGTTGCCTGTTCTCTGCTTTAGGGAGGCCATGGAGATGCCACTGGGTGGATTCTAACCAGTGTCCAGTCTGCAGAACAAAGGGCCAGCAAAGAGGAAAAAAAGTATGTCTACACTTCCAAATAAAGCAAAGGTCAAGCAAGGCCTTTGACTTGACCTTACATAGATGGACCCACAGACAAAGAAACAAAACAAAAGCCCTAGAAGAGCCAGAGCTCTTCCTAAGCCCAAGTAACTCCTGAGGATAGATCTTCAACTGTCCTTGACAGAAAAAAACATTACTTCTGGCCACCGACATGGTGTGAAACACCCAGAGAGAAAGTATAACTAGAATTAAAGTGATCAACATATGTTTCTTTGGCAGTCCTCAGATTTTACATGTAACCATAAGAGATGGTATTTGGACAACTACGTCTCACAAGTCTCCTCCTGAAAGCATTCCCTTTCTGGGAGAGTATTTCTCACAGTTGTATATGATGTCTGTGTCCTGATTAAAGAAGACAGACAGATAGCCTGTGGTCCAACCGACAGGCTTGGAGAATTATTCAAGATCTCAAAATGGTGTCCCTGGGACATTGCTGGACAATCCTATAAAAATGATATTTCTCTTTTACATCGTCAGTTAGATGATGATGTTGTGACTTTAACAAATGGAACCTTGACCTTACTAGGGTTTTGATAGTTTCCTGCTGAAGATTACACTTCCCAGCTTCCCTTGCAGACTACAGAAGTCATGTCCACCGCTAAAAGAGACACATCCTATCGTCCCCTGTAGGCATTTAGGCCATTCACAACACGTGGGTGACAAGATGCCCCTTAAGATGAATGAATGAGGTCCCACCTAAGGTCAGACCAAGCCTCTCTTTGCCTTCCCTCTCTCTTCAGCTTTTCAAACAATCTAGCATACGATGCTGAAGACCCTGGATGGGAAATCTGAGCACTGGCTCAAGCCCACCCAGGGACCAACCTTCATGGCTTTCATATGCTCCCTGGCCCAGGGCCTGAAAGGGCCCTGAAGTTGTGATTTCTCTTTGGGCTGCCCACCAGCTTCCCAAATAAAGACATGGAGACTTATTATTAATTATGAATGCTCAGCCTTATGTTAGGCTTCCCCACTAGCTCTTATAACTTAATTTAACCTGTTTCTATTCATCTATGTTTTGCCCCTGGGCTTTTTACTTTTCTTTCCTTCTATATGTTCTGCTTTCCTGATGCCTCCTTGTCTGTCTGTCTAGCCCCCAACATCTCCCTGTTGTCTCCTTTTTTTTCTTCTTTCCATTCTCCCTGAGCCTAGATTCTGCCTCCTACATTCTCTCTGTCTACCAGCCCCAACTATACCTCCTCTGTAGCATGAATCTTAAAAGTTCTTATTAATAAAAACAAACCCGGTGCCAGTTATTGGGGTGAATGCTGGAAGATCAAAGAAGCAGAACAAGCCACAGCTACCTCACCTTGCCAATTCCTCAGCTGATCCTGTTTCCTCAAACTGGAAGCTTCTGTGTCCTCATCCAAATGGATCTCAGCTGAACTGCTTCTCAAAAGCCTGAAAGCTTAACCAGCATCTAGTTCCTCATTCTCACGCCTTAAATGCCTTTCTGCTTTCTGCCATCAGTTCTTGGAATTAAAGGCGTGAGTCACCATGCTGGCTGTATCCTTGAACACACAGAGATCTACCTGTCGTGTGATCGGGATTAAAGGTGTGCGCCACCACCGACCGGCTTCTGCTATGGCTTGCTATTAGCTCTGACCCCCAGGCAACTTTGTTTATTAACATACAAATAAAATCACTTTTCAGTCCAAATAAAGTATCACCATACTCCTCTGCCTAGCTATTGGCAGTTCAGCATTTTTTTTTTTTAATTAAACTAATCAGGTGTCTTAGGCAGACAAGGTAAAACAGCAACATATCTTTACTTAGTTAACAAATATTCCAAAACATAACAATGCAACACATCTTTACATAGTTAAACAAATATTCCATAACCCGTTTCTCTCAGGCAGCCTTTTCTCTCTCATCTAATTGCCTTGACACATCGTGACCTAGGTGGAAGGCCACACTGCGTTCAACCAGGACACGCATACAACATAGCAAGACACCAGGACAAGGGAATGCTGGTGCCAACTCAGAGGCACCTAGTGAGGGCCAGGGGCTCACCAGAGCTTTCTGAAGGCACCGAGGACTTTCCACTGGCTGTGAGATTACTCTTTCAGCCGAAAGCTCAGACAAACTCCCACTAGCCCTGCGGCTCCTCAACCCTGGAATTGTATAGGTTGGGGCTGCCCCCTTATGTCCAGGTGCATTTGGTCATTTCTAGACATGGAGGGTGCTCAACACAACAGGACATTGACCCCTGTGCCTTGGTCCTGGGCCTAGCCTGGGTTCCAAATGTTCTGTCACAAAAGACACTCCTTTGGCTGTGTGAGGGCTGACTTAAAAGAGCTCTATTTAGGAGAATTGAAGCTGGAGACTCTGCTTCGCCTTTCAGCACAAATCTGGCCTCAGTGTATGTTGGACAAACGGCCATTGCTAGCCCAAATTTGGAACTTTCTATTTCTAATACCCAAACTGATTTAGGTAACCTCATAAGACAGAATGGCAGCATGGTCAGCCCCCTCCCGGACAAAACTCCTAGCTCACTTAAATCTTCTCAGGACCCTTGCTTACAACCATGCCCAGAGTAGGAATACCTGTTGTTCCTGCTGGGCCTCCAAACTTGCATCTTCATAGAACTCTTCTGCCTTATGCTTTTGGCCTACTTGTGTTTCTGCCTCTCACACCTGGGAAATCCTGCTTGTATCTGTAAGCGGTAAAAGTGCATTGACCTGCCTGCTTTACTTCATCTTCGCTTAACAGACCTCGCTTTGCCTTGCAGAGTTACCCATTGTCCATTGCTCTGGCCATGCACATCAGTCCAACAGGACACCTGCAACCCAAGCTATCATTAGATTCTTTTCTGGGAGCTCGTATGCAGAGTTAGGGAAGGGGCTCTCTCTCTCTTCTGATGTAACACCCTGGCGATCTGGAGCCAGACTACCCCCACTTTACGACCAACTTCAGGGAGCCCAGATAGGGCCAGAAAATACGCGCGAGAGAAACCGCTGCAGAGAAAAGCAGACAGAAGCGCTAGGAGCCCCGCACACGTCACGGAAGCCTCTGGTCGCAGTCCTGCCTGAGGCCAGCTCACCCCCATATTCTTCCTTGCAGCATACACATCGCTCCTTTTGAGCAGGAGTCTTCTCTCTGGCAATAGACATCCTTAACACCTGCCAATATCACTTCACATCCAGTGTCAGAACCACGTTTCCCACAGGCGGGCGGAATGCAGTTGCGTCAGGTTGGTGTTAACGAAGACAGGCCCCAGGTGACCACCATGCACCACACAGTCCACACGACCCCACTGAAGCACTAATAGCTGCTGAAGAAGACTGTTTCCCTGGTTTTCCTGCAACCAAGCTCTCTCCCCCTTCCTCACACACTCACACCTTAGTAACATCTCCTTTTCAAGGCTGGCCCTTATGTATGTTTGGGAGGCAGAAAACAGGAAAGCAAAGAAAGACAGGCAACATAATTTTCTCCGAGACCACGGCATAGAGTTGGCCTACCTTAAAGACTTTAACACTTGCTGGCAGGTAGTAACCAGCTAGGGATTTTGCTTTGGTGTTAAAATTCTTTCAAGCTTATGCCTAATTACTTTTTTTTGAGAGGTTCATGTGGTTTATTTATTTATTTTCTTTTTATTTATTTATTAAGAAAGTTTTTATTCATTTTGCATACCAATCACATACCCCACTCTCTTTCCTCCTCCTGCTCTCCCCCAGTCTTACCCCACCCAACCCACACCCCATTCCCTCCTCTGAAAAGGTAAGGCTTCCCATGGGGAGTCAGCAAAGCCTGGTACATTCAGGTGAGGCAGGTCCAAGCCCCTCCCCCTGCATCAAGGCTATATAAGGTGTCCCACCATAGGTAGTGGGCTCCAAAAGGCCAGTTCCTGCACCAGGGATGGATCCTGATCCTACTGCCAGGGGGCCCCTTAAGCAGCTCAAGCTACCATAACTGTATTTGTTTATGCAGAGGGCCTAGTCCAGTCCCATGGAGACTCCACAGGTGTTGGTCTAAAGTTCATGAGTTCCCACTAGCTTGGTTTGGTTGTCTCTGATCCAGTACTGATGGAAGCAGATGTAGAAATCTACAGCCAAGTACCAGGCCAAGCTCCAGGAGTCCAGTTGAAGAGAGTGAGGACGGATTCTATGAGTAAGGGGCATCAAGATTATGATGAGGAAACCTACAGAGCCTAATTACATATATATGTGTATTATGTATATATATGTATGTATATGTATACATACATAGTGTAAATTAGGACCTGCATAGCCAACTTGTTCACCACATGAAATATCGTAAACTAAATGACTCAAATGGCAGAAATTTATTTATTTACTTTTTTAGTTATTTCTTAGAGCTCTTAGAAAGAAATCCAAGTTGAGCTGTGGCAGGGCAAGACAGTACAGAGGTTCCTCCATCTTGCATTCTTGCTGAGGCCATTTTAGGTTTAACTAGAATTTGATCTCCTTGAGGGAGAATCCCATGGAAAATTACTCTATTTTAGGAACCCAAGGTCAGGATATACTAGCTAACTTATCTTAGCTTCTGTTAAGCTGCTTGCTTACGTAAAACCTCCCCCTGCACCTGCAGAGTAAGAGACCAGGATGTGGTTTTGCCTTTAAAAGCCCCTTGCTTTAAATGCTCAGGCTTACACTTGGGTCCCAAATACTTGAGTGTAGTTCCAGTCAGCTGAAACAAAGATTTTCAGTTGGCTTTAAACTGTGTCTGAGTGTTCATCTCTGCCAGGCTTCCCATAACAGAGCTTTTGGCTCATGGAGTTTCTGGCAAGTTCTCTGTGTCTGGCTTACAGAGGGCCTTGTTCTCTATGGGCCTTTCCTGTGTGTGTGTGTGTGTGTGTGTGTGTGTGTGTGTGTGTGTAGAGTGTTTTTGTGGTGTGTATATGTATAGGATATATATGTATCTAAATGTGTAGAATGTGTCTGTGGTGTATGTAAATTTGTAGACTATGTGTGTCATGTGTATAAATGTGTGGCTTATGTGTACATGTGTAGTGTGTGGTATATATAAATGTGTAGAGTGTGGGGGGTATATAAATATGTAGAGTTTACATGTTATATGTGTAAATGTGTAGAGAGTGTGTGATTGGTGTATATATAAATGTATAGAATATGCGTGTGGTATGGTTTGTGTGTGTGTATGTGTGTGTAGAATGTGCACAATCAATCTCTATATTACTGTATTTTAATTAAATTATTTTCATTCAATATACTTTGATCTTATTTTCTCCTACCCCAACTCTTTCTAGATCCTCTCCAACTCTCTACCCACCCAATTTTATGTTCTCTCTCTTTTTCTCTCTAAAAAACAAAACAAAAAACCCACAAAAGATGAAAATCAAAACAGATAATACAAGAAAAACAATAAAACAATAAAATAAACAAACAAAAAAGCCAAAATAAATTTTAAAAAAGCCCACAAAAACACTGAGTTTGTTTTGTGTTGACCAACTGCTGCTAGACACGGGGTCTGCCCTGAAGCTGATACACCCACTGACTCTCCATTGGAGAAAACTGAATTTCCTTTGCCAGCGGGTATCAATTGCAAACAGTTTCTTGGTTAGGTGTAGGGCTAGACATGTAGTTCAGCTATTAAAGGGTAGGTTCACAACTGAAAATAGATTTTAATTTTTGATCTCTTTTTTAAATCAGGCTATTAGTCCCACTATGAGATCTCAGAGCCCTGCCCTCTTACCTCTTCAACTACCTTCAAATAATACTCCATTGGGGATTTCAGCCTTAACATGTGGATGTTGGAAAAGCCACAGGCACCTGGTTTTCTCACTTTCCAGAAAAGCCACACTCACCTCAGAGGGTGCATCCTGGGCTGGTTGTCCCAGCACAATGTCTGGGTATCACCTCCAAGAGCAGTCCAAGAAGGACTTGGGGGTAGATCCCATATTGCTGCTGGCCTCAGAGTGACAAGGAAGAGGCCAGGTAGGAGGAGGAGACAGCAGCTGCTCACAAGGACCAGAGTGCAGACGGGAAAGGGCCACAGCATGTATGAGCCAGTGGATGGACAACTGGACAGACAGGGACGAGCTGCTGTCTGCTCTGTGTCGGTGTCTCCAGGGCAGAGTGGGAAGGACCCAGCACATTTGTGTTCTTACAGGTTGATCACGAGGAGAGGAAAGAGACACTGCTATTCACACACACACACACACACACACACACACACACACACACACACACCTCTCAGTCCTCAATAATTCCTGAACATTACTAAAATATTTCTCATATTTGTAATTCACTGGAAGTTTGCACCAGCTATGCGAGGTGACAGATCATATTCATTACACAATTCAATCAAAAAGTTAGGGGATTCGTCCAGGGTCACATAATCAGAATGGTGCTCCCCCACCTCTGGACGAACTAGCACGGTCTCCTTTTCATAGTTTTCTCAGTCACCCGCAATGCCATATGAGACACAGCAAGACCAGGACGGTGAGCCACGTGCTGTGGACGCTGTTGTCTGGCAGCACACAAGGCCCCTGTCTCCATTTCAGCAGCAGACTCTATTATTAAAGTCCGTTGATAAGCAGGCAGGTGTTGGAGCTAACATGACGTCATACCAGGACAGCAGCAAAATGCAATGAAAAGGCTGATTTCATTCTCCCTTTCTGACACCGGTGGCACTGGCACCACCCAGTGACTCACTCAGTCCCAGCTGCCCTTGGCCCTAGACTAGACGCTTCCATACTCACCACATCGCTGTCTCCAAGGGACTACCTCCAAGCAGGACTGGAGTCTGCCTCATTTCTCCATCTGCAGGTCACCAGGTCCTGTGACGGCATCCTAATTGACCAGGCTGGCCTCAAACTCGGAGTTTCTGCCTGCCTCTACCTCCCAAATGCTGGTATTCAAGGCGTGCGCCACCACGCTTAGCTCCCCACCTGTAGTTTTCAATAAAACGTAGATATGCAGTTAAACGTGAATTTGCAAACTTGACTAAGCATCCTATTTGTTGACTGGGTTTTGTAATTCAACTGTCTTGTCAGTCTCTGGTCTCCACAGCTGTCGCAGTAAGCTTCAACACTGTGTCCCCTGCTTAGGGGGAAAAAACCCTCACTTTCTTAACACCAAAACCTGCAAGGCACAGAGCTGCTTGGGGGTCGAGTGTCTCATGCACCTGGAGTCTAAGCCAGTTGTCGCTAATCTCTCTCTGAGCTTGCCTGGACAGCAAGGGCACATGCCCAGTCTCCATCCCACAGGTAGAACACTCCAGAACTCATGCTTCACCCTTAGTGGAGGGGAGCCATCCCCTTGTCTCCCCTGGGTTTGGAAGGGAGCCCTCCTAAAAGAGTTGCTGTTTTACCGTTGTCTACCCCACTCACAGCCTGAGCTTTGCAGCTCAGGGACCATCCCTATGTACATTCTTGTCAGTCATGAGAGTGATGTTTGTCCCTGTCTTCTTGATTCCTGTACCCGTCTCGTCTCTCAGCTATTTTTAAACGGAGGCGACTGCTGGGGGTGTGAGATGGGGCGAATGTTAATTATTAATCTCCTAAGCCCCAGTAGCGTTCTCTACATTTGACATTTATGTGTTTTATTCCTGTTTGCTTAGCTGTCTGATTAATGTGTAAGGGTCATGGCCGATCTAGTCATTCCCGTGTTTACTACAGTGCTGGGCATAGATTTCAGTGTCATGATGGTTGGATGAAAGGGTGTAAAAATAAGTGGACAGATGAATAAATAATATAATGTATATTGTGTTTTTATATTGATGCCTCTCATAGTCTCCACACATAAATTTAAACCTTCTACTATAACAATAAAAGACCTGAAAATAGATAAATACATAGCACTTGCTGCCGGCCACACTGCCGCTCCGCATGAGCCTCGGCTCTGGGCTGGTGACTGCCTTCTGACTCTGCAGCTCTGCCCTGAGAAGCATGGCGAGCCCAGCTAACCTGCCCAGGGACCAGCAAGCAATGCCCGCCGCTCGTGCAGTGAGGACGTGGTCTCTTCGGCTTAGAGACCTGCAGCTCCCTTGGGGCCACACTGTCTGGAAGGGAAGAAAGCTGCCCTACCGGACGTCCGGTACGGTGGCTTCTGGCTTCCTTCCCTTCCCACTGGGTCCAATAGTCACAGGTTTGTGAGGGATGATGTCACAGACCATAAAGTTTGCTGCTGTGGAAGGAAACGGGACACACAATGGCACCAACTGAGCCAAACTGAAAACGAGATCCTTCAGGAGACAGTCCGTTCAGCCGTCACTCTCGGACTCTTGGAGCTGAGCCTCTGGAAGTCTCCTTGGAGAGACCCTACCCTGATGTTGCATGGTTCACCCACCTCCTCAGGTTCTGCTTTCTTCAACTCCTAGCAAGAATCTTGCTTTGTTTTTGAGCTTCCCATTTTGTTTCGTATTTGATTTGGTGCTCAGGGAAGGACACACTGTGTGTAGCTCCAGTCACCATGGTCACCCTGTCCTCAGTTCCGGTTCTGCAACTTCTCAGGCTCACAAAGCGTCCCTTCTCCTATCTGCACTGGTGTCTCCTCCTCCTTTATCCCCTACATGCACTCCAGGACCAGGTTGTCATGGGTCCCAGACAAAGGGAGAACCCAGCCCAGTGGTTAGTGGTTCTTCACACTGGGGAATTTTGAAAACTCCAGGGTCAGGCAGCACCCAGATGGGTCACATGAGGACAAATGACATCTCACCAGCTGGTTCCAGACAGGCAAAGAGAACAGTCCCAGCTGCAGCCCCTGAAGGACAGTTTTCAAGCCTCTACCCAGGGACTGGAACTATGTTACCTTGTTAGTAACGAACCCCACTGCGGACCTCCAGGGTACCTTGAAGGACTCCGAATGGGCTGGGTTGGGGACCTGAAAGACATCCAGCTGGAAGACAGACCTCTGGTCTGCTCCTCTGCAAGGCCCTCAGGTCTAGACAGCATTCACTCGGTAAAACAGAGGTTTATAATGCAAATTAACAGGAAGCTCTGAGGACAGCAGGGTGTGCGGCAGACAGCAGTAATCCACTTAACTTGACCCCAGGTTTCCCAAATTTACTTAAGGATACCTATTAACCCCTCAGGGAACCCTCTTGTAAAACTTAGTCCAATCTCCCTGTTTGACCAAGTGCTGGAGGTTAAACGGCTTAAATTCCTGGTATTCATTCATCCCGCCCTGCGAGAGTGTCCACATTATTAATGACTGGACTCTCTGTAGTTCTTGATTGTCAAGTCCCTCTCTACACCTCTAATGCCCTTCCTCACATAAGACACGGTAATGAAAGCTTAAACTTCCTGAAGTGATGGTGCTGGGCACTGCTGTGGATTGAATACTAAGCAGACATTTAAATAAAGTGCTTTAAATAGTTTTTAAAATTCAATTAATTCGAGTTGGTGCCATTATCAGCCAGCCCCTTTTCACCCAGAAGCTGACCCATAGAGAGGTGGTATTTATTGCCCAAGGTCACAGCCCTAAGTAGCCAGAGATGAGGAGGGCTCTCAAACCCAGGGGACTAATTCCTCACCATGTGCTACACAACACTAATGAGCTGGGGGTGGAGTGGGGTGAGGTTCCTGGGCCTCTTGCCTTGGTGAGTGTGATGGCTGCATTTGGACTAAACTACAATCCAGATATGGAGGGCACACCTGAAAGGCCCAGAATTGGCACAAGACATCCAAGACCAAGTTCTCAACACTTGAAGATTTATTTGCCCCAGAGGGACAAAGGGCAGGAAATAAGAGACAAAGACAGGAGATAGAGGGGAAGGGAGAAGGGGAAGGGAACAGGGAAGAGGGGGAAGGGTATTTGTCCAAAGAGGGACAAAGGATTGCCTCTGGATAGAGAGGAGACAGATGTGGCCAATAGGCAAATGGGGGTTGATAATGGGAAAAGGGAGACCCCGTTAGGATGAGGTGTTTAATTTCAATTGGACATGTTAATTAGGTGAGCCAAAGGGGGCTGGACTTCAATACTTTAATAGCTGGACCTTGGTGGCCAACCTCAGGGGGAAGAAGTGGCCGCATATGGGAATAGACCTTGGCGGTTAGCTTTAGGAATGTAAGCGAACAGTTTAGCAAGGCAGAGGGGTTGGGGAGAAGGGCAAGGCCTGCCAGAGCCAGGTTTGCCATGCTCGGGCCTACTGGAGTTCTTCATTCCCACCTTTTGTTTTATTATTGGGGTTAGGCATTGGGTAAATGGATGTCATTCTCTCTGGCTGCTTTCTGCTGATATTGAGGCATCATAATTAGGGACATGAGGAAGCTGGAATGTTGGTCAAAGCCAGAAAGAGCAGGCTGTCTTATTCTCATTCAATGTCCAGGTTCTGAGGGGCCATCTAAGGCTCAGGAAGTACCATCTGTGCAGTTGGACCAGGATGTAGATGCCAAGGAGACAGCTGGGGCTGGGGAGTTGCTGGAGCAGTTTGTCATTGATTTGAAATCTGCTAGAACAGATCAGCTACAGACAGAGGTAAAGTTCAGGAGTTTAAGAAAAAATAATTATTGTGGATGTACATTTGAAACTTCCAGGCCCATGGTCCTGGTAGTTGGTAAGAGGAGTCCCAAGATCAATGGAAGGGTGAGAGCACCAGGAAAATGGGGAGAGACCCCACCCTCAGGACAGACAGGTGGGGAACAGGCTGCTGGTTGGCAGGAGTGCTTATCTGCAGTCTGAGAGTTCTTGAGAGAAGTCAGGAAAATCTCGATTGGCAATATTGCTATTTATTAGGCAGCACTGTTTATTCCTTAAGCAGCACTGTTTACCGTGCAAGAAAAGTCACAAGGTACAACAAAGCCCACTATTAGTTTATTGAGGGAAGGGAACAGAAGGGGTGTGACAGGCCTGTGGGAATGATCATGGGGAGGGGGTATGTGTGACCCGATTTTATAGATTCCACCCCCCCACACACACGTGCATATGGGCTTACGTAGCTACACCATGATTACGTGATCACACAGTACACGGATTACGTAGGACGTAAGGCCCTGAGATGACTAAATGTCTTGCCAGCACCTGTGCGGTCATGGGGGAGGAATGATCGACTAGTGGCTAGGAATTCTATCAAATATAAGGTTAACTTGGGAACAACTGTCACTGTTGTACCCATTTTGTGAAACCCCCAGAGACCACCAAGGAGCCGATTTCCGATGCAAGCACATAAGGGTCCTTTTATTCAGGTTCAACCTGGGCCACCACACGGCAGATGGAAGGAAATGTGACAGTGGCCACGAGCCCAGGTGTAGAGAGTTTTTTATAGGGAAAAACCATAAGCCGGGAATTATATGCTTGGGATTGGGTAGAAGGGATATGGGGCAAGGTGATTTTTTGTTTGTTTTTTTTGTTTTGTTTTGTTTTGTTTTGTTTTTTGAAACAGGGTTTCTCTGTGTAGCTTTGTGCCTCTCCTGGAACTCACTTTGGAGACCAGGCTGGCCTCGAACTCACAGAGATCCGCCTGCCTCTGCCTCCCAAGTGCTGGGATTAAAGGCGCGCGCCACCACCGCCTGGCACAAGGTGATTTTTTGAAACTATTGGTCTAGACTTTGGATGTGAAACCACATTTGAAACCATTGGGTTAGACTTTTGGCAGGGACCCATAACCTGCTGAACAGGATTATCTGGACTGCTCAGCAGGATTATCTAGATATCTTCAAGGGCCATAAACCTCAGACAGGATCTTGTTAAGCTTTCCTTTCCTGTATAAACAGCAGACAGGATGTCTGCAGGAGGATACTGCTCTGTATCTGTTCGAGTTATCATGGCATATTCCTGAGATCTTTCCTAGAACTGAGTACAGCAGGTGGTCTGAGACGGTGGCCCTTTCCCTAAAACAGAGTCTGTAAAGTTAAGTCTAGGCCTTCACATCACCTGAAAGCGGGTCTATTGGGAAGAATACAATTTGTGAAATTAGAATAGTTTTTTTTTTTTTTTTTTTGCGGGGGGCAGTGTCCAGGTGGGTTTTGAAATTGAGACATTTTAGGAACATGGACCATTGGGGAGGCTCTTGGAAAACAGTGAGGGGCATGGTCTGCACCAGGGTTTTGGAGCTGGTGTAGAAAGGTCCAGAGAACTTGGCTTTGGTTCCCAAAGCGGGACTTGGATGGTCAAGGGGACCAGCAGTCAGTAGTGGGGATGGGGCATTGGCAACTGGGGTTAACGGAGGGCACTGAGGAAGGCATTAAAAGGAGGGATCAGTGAAGTTGAGAAGAGTTTGCTGGATGACCTCTACTCAAGTGACGGCTTGGCCATGAGAGCGTGTGTGTCATGAGAGTGTGTGTGTCATGAGAGCGTGTGTGTCAGAGAGGATGGCTTGGGTTTGTGTCTTGTAATTAGGAGTGTAGGATTTGTTCAGAACATTTGAAGTCTGAAGACACCTGCACAGTTATTGGTGGAAGTATTAAGGCAACTCCATGTAGTTAAAAGGGAGGTTTATTTTGTGGGGTAACTTACAAGTAAAGGGATGGGTTACAGAGTCTAGAAAAGGTGTAGTGCAGTCCAATGGTGTTCTCTGGAGAACTCTGCTCAGTCTACCTCCAGTGTCCAGGATCCAGGAACCAAGAGAGCCGGCCCATCCGGATCTCGGGTCTTAAGGGCTCCTGTCTCAGCCCCGCCTCGTAGGTGTGACAGTTACCGGGAGCCTCAATGGGTGTGGTACTTCCAGGTCAAAGCTGGAACAGCTACCCACTACAGACAGTTAATGAATTTAGGGGAGCTAGTTGGCAGTGGATGTGTGGCAATCATTTGGGTGGAGGAAAAGTAGGAGTATAGGATGAGGTTGATTTTGTTTGGGAATGGTTGGCAGTGGGGAATGGGTGACCTTGAGGGGACAAGGACCAGATGGTGAGGATGACTATGCAAAGCAGGGTTTGGAGAGTGTCCTGCGTTGAAGGAGGGTTGGGGATGTTGTTATCTGGGTTATATAGTCGGATAGCCTGGAGGGAAGTGGGGTAAGTCCTAAGGGATGAAAGGGCAGCTTGATGGGCTGTCACGTCAGTGCAATTATTTTCTTTGCTGATAATGGAGGGGTCAGTCTGCCATGGCCGTCTGACAGGAAGGAGCTGCCTGCCATCTGTATAAAAC
>CABHPH010159676.1:0-35951 GCA_902168325.1 Peromyscus nudipes
ATTTATATGTAGGGTATGTAAAATATATTTAATACTTTATTATGTTGTGCATTTTATATACTTTTGTGTATTATATAAGTATAATATATATGCTTTTATTTGTTTTTGATGGGTTTTTTGTTTGTTTGTGACCTTGAACTTAAGATCCTCTTGTTTCCAATTCAGTGCTGGGGTTATAGGCATGTACCACCATGCCTATTATTGTATAATATATATATATTGTTATTGTATAATATATATACTGTTATCATGTAATATATATACATATATATTGTTATTGTGTAATATATTTAAAAATGTATTTAAGTTGCGTGCGTGTGTGTGTGTGTGTGTGTGTGTGTGTGTGTGTGTGTGTGTGTATGTGTATGAGTGTGGCCCACTGAGGCCAGAGGAGGACATGAGGTATCTATCACTCTTTGCTTTATTCTCTCAAGACAGGGTCTCTCACTCACCTTGAAGCTCACTATTTTGGCTAGGTTGGCTGGTGAGCTCCTGGGATTCGCCTATTCCAATGTCCCCCTCCCCAGTGATGGAGTTCCAGGCATGCCAGCCCATGTCTGGTCATGCTTGACTTTTTCATGGGTGTCAGCAACTCAATTCCATATTCTTGTGCAGTCAGCATTCTTACTTCCTGAGCCACTTTCCCAGGCTGGGCTGTATATGTCTTACTATTTACACCGCCAAAGCTGCTTTCTTCCATCCAGGTCTGTCCCTGTTACGTTCGTTCATTCTCTTGATGCACACATAGATCAACTGGGGACAGACAGGAACATCCCTGACACACTGGCTGTACTCTCTGCTGCATGAACTCCAGAGAGACGGTGTCCCTGGAAAAAGCTGAGCCCTCTGAGGACACCAGTCACCCAGACTCTCACACTTTCCCTTTTTCTTAAATCCTATAGCTATTATCTTACTGATAACATTTCATCTAAAAAGGGACCCATTTTAGTAAATGAAGTCAGATGTGAACAGTTGTAATCCCAGCACTCAAGAGGCTGAAACTGGAAGATTGCTGTGAGTTCAAGGCCAGCCTGGGCTACAGAGTGAGCCCCTGTCTCAAGAAAATGAGAAAAAAATTAAATGTAAGTTATATGCATAGGCATACATGCACACAAAACATATCTATGTGTATGTATTTATATGCTGTCACTTAAATATATATGAACAGTCATTCTTTCTAACCCATAATGTATGTGAATTCTGTGTATACATGCATTCACATATGTCACAGGGTGTAACACGAATTGCTAAATGGTCTTATTAATAAAAAACCCTGAGCCAGATATTGGGGTGAAAGCTGAAAGATGAGAGGAATAGAATAAGTCAGCCACAAGTTCTTAATCCTCAGCCCAGGAGAGCTACTTCCTGTATACTCACGCCTATATACCTTTCTGTACCCTGCCATCTTACTTCCTCTCTCTGCCCAGCTACATTACTTCCTCTTTCCGTGCAGCTCTATCACTTCCTATCTGTCTGTACAGACCTCCAGACCTCTATGGTTAACTAGTGCTGGGATTAAAAGTGTGTGCCACCATGCCTGGCTCTGTTCCCAGTGTGGCCTTGAACTCACAGAGATCCGGATGAATCATCCGGATCTCTGCCTCCCGAATGCTAGGATTAAAGGCATGTGCTACTACTGCCTGACCTCTATGTTTAATATAGTGACTGGCTTTGTCCTCTGATCCTCAGGCAAGCTTTGTTGGTTAGAGCACAAATAAAATATCACCACAGCAGGGGATCATGTTCTTATGTACATATACCAATGTCTATACATTGTCCACAGTGACCCAGATAGATCCCAGGCCTTTAACAGAATAAGCCTTTGCTGAGCTGAGTTGGGCTGGGGCAGGCTGGGGCACAGGATGAGGGTGAATTCAGTCAGAGTATTTCTGATGCTGAGCATCCCCTTCCTACAGACCAACATCACTCAAGTTATCAACTTAAAATTTTGTCTAGCCTAAGGAAATCTGTGAGAGTGAAGCTTTTAAGCTGGGGTATTATAACAGGAGGGATGTACAGCTTTTGTGTGGCTTTCTAATGAGGAGACACTCTCTTTTTTTTTTCCTGTAGTTTCTTGAGAAGATATATGCTGAGGAGAAAGGTAAATCTGAACATATTAAGACTCCTAAAAACCTCACCGAGAGGAATTCTGGGAGAAGATGAGGCAGCTTTTATTGACTGCAAACTTAGGCATTGCCTCATTATTTTAATTATTAAGCAGGATATGGTAAGTGCCCACTATGGAAACTTCAACCTGGCAACATCTATAAATATAAAACCTAACACAAATATGTTAGTTCTAAATGGCTTTCTAAATACTTCAATCATTTTTTGTATTATTTTTATTTATGTATAGTTGTGTATGTCTGCATGTGGGTGTATACACATGACTGCAGGGGACCTCGTAGGCCCGAAGTGTTGAGTCCTCTGAAGCTGGAGTTACAGACGGTTGTGAGCCACTATGTGGGTGCTGGGAATTGAACCTTGGTCCTCTGGAACCAAGCAGCGAGTACTCTTAACCTCTGCCTGATCCATTTCTCTAGTCCCCATTAATCAATGTTTGTTTGCTTTTTGTTTGTTTTTTAGGTTAGGCCTTTTTCAGGCAGAGTCTTGCTATGTAGCCCAGCTGACCTCTAATTAGTCACCCCCCGAGTCCCTCAGCCTCTCAGGGGCTAAGGGTTACAGTTACAGTTGTCTATCAACATAGCATTTTGTGTATTACCAACTATGGGATCAATATTCATGTATTGTCTTCTCACAGTTTTGTGTTATGAAAATTACATAAGCATATTAATTTTTTGTAAAAGTAAAATCATGACTAAAGACAAAAATCACTCTATTTTCATTGTTATGACTATGAATGAATAACTCTTTCTTTACATATTTATTTTCTTGCATTTTGAGTTAAGCTAACTGGGATGTTTTCTCTCTTCTTAGGCATATTAATCTTGCTAATAAATGTGTATTTGCAGTGGAAGGTCATAGGTCAAAAATCTTAAAGGAAAATCAAGCTAATGTGTTTTATTTTTAAAGATTCAAAAAATTGTTTGTGTATGTGTGTGTAGACATGCACGTGGGTATCCGCAGAGGTCAGGGGAGTGTGTCAGATCCTCTGGAGCTGGAGTTACAGGCAGTTGTGTGTTGTGTTATATGGGCGATAGGAACCAAATTTAGGCACTCTACAAGAGCAGCGAGTGTTCTGAAACCCTGAACCATCTCTCCAACCTCTGCATTTTATAACTTTTAAAAAATTATTGGGGGGGGGGCGGCGGGGTTGGAGAGCTAGAACAGTGGTTAAGAGCACTGGCTATTCTTCCGGAGGACCAGGGTTCAATTCCCAGCACCTGCATGGTAGCTCACAACCATCTGTAACTCCAGTTTCAGTGAATCTGACACTCTCTACTGGTGTCTGTGGGCACCAGGCACGTGCATGGTACACAGACATGCATGCAGGCAAAACAGCTGTACAAGTATAAAATAAAAACTGAAATTGAAATAAAGAACGTTAGAAACTAAAACAATTATTATTTTTGTGTACATGCTTATGGTCATGCATGTGTGTGTGGAAGGTGCATATGGAGGTCAGAGGTATTCCTCATAAGCCGTCCATCTTGTTTTCTGAGGGAAGGTCTCTCTCTTGGACCTGAGCTCATCAGCTCAGCTAGGCTGGCTAGCCAGTGAGCTCTGAGACCTGCTTGTTTCCTCCTCCAACACTGGGGTCACAAGCTAGGCCACCATGGATTTCTACATAGGTGCTGGGAATCAAATGTGGGTCCTCAGGCCTACACAGCAAGCATGTTGAATCTGAAGAGTCTTACACAGAATCACATTTTAAATTTGGTTGCTGGTAACACACCTTTAGTCGAGAAAGAGACAAGAAAAAGGTTTTTGAAAAATGTGTATGCACGACATGCCAGGGAAGAAAATGTGTATCAATGCAACTGTATTCATTTCTACAACTGGTTAGGAGGTGTGATTTCTATACAGTTTTCCTCATCCATTTCCCATTCCATATGCTTGCTCCTTTCAGCCAACCATTTGGCTGATGGGATCACTTGCTCAGTAGAATGGCCCAAACTTTTATCCACAGAGGGTCTGAGACTCCGTGATCCTCACACTGGGGTTTTTATTACTAGACATGGTAGAAGTCCAAGGGACCCTCTGATTTCCATGACTCTCTTGTCAATCATTTTCCTTATTAGTGACATCTCACTCTAACACCAGAGTGTTCTTTCTAGTTCTTCACCAAGTATGAGGAGGCTGTACTGACCAGGTGGTGATGCTTGCTGCTAAGTCAATCCAAATGTTGGGGGGGGGGGGGGGGGGTGACTTTTCTCAAGCTTTCATATCCGCAGCTCAGTCCTTGGGCCTCTGAGGAACACTTGTTCCAGTGGCCATTACGGAGTTACTCCTCCTGATGTCTCCCTTCCACTCACTCAGACCTGCATATCCAGAGTGTGGGACAAAGAGCAGGTGTTGGTTCAGGGTGGGCAGCCATTGCTCAGTGTCTGTGTGGCACTGGCTCCAGGCTTCTCTGAAGTCTGCTGATGCTCTCAAGTCCCTTACATGAAATGACAAAGGGCCTGCATATGACCTGCCATGTCCCACCCTGCACCTGTATCCACCACCACATTACAGCGCAACGCAAATGAAGAAATCATTGTTACGCTGTGCTGTGTAGGGAGTGGTGAGAAGGACAAACAGTCCGTCGGTGTTCAGTAAGGACAAAAATTGCCTGACTCTTTCCAATTATGTTTAACCAGGAGGGTGCAGAACACACAGGCAGGCACTTCAAAAACACTGCCTCTCAAGTGGAGTTTGGAGTCTGAACTGCAGCTTCTATGTGCACCATAGTGTCAGTACCTGCTTTCTCATTTACTGTAGAAATCATTCCTGCCTGTATCCCAGAACGCTGGAGCTGGGGCTGAAGAAATGCCAGGAATTTTAGGCTAATGTGGTCTGAGGGTTGGTTGAGACCTTGTTCTGTTCCAAATTGCTAAATGATGATGATGATGGTGATGATGATTGTAGATCAAATTAGTTTCTTCCTGAGAGCCAGTGTTGAGTGGGAAACCCTGGTGGTGAATAAGCACTCAGTAAGTCTATAAATGTTCGTGTGGGTGGATGTCGGTTAAGCAAGGTCAGCAAATCTAAACCCAGAAAAACTCTGAACAAAAGGTAACTCATTGCTTCCTCCTGAAGACTACTTCAATTGCAGCCATTATGGTCCCTTCTGCTCTTCTTCCCCCACTGTACAAGGGTCACATTTCCTAAACCCACTCATCAAATAGCCGCACATGTGTGGAAGCCCACGGGTGGCACCAAAGCAAAGTGGGTCTGCTGAAAGCCAGTGGAGGAGGCATCCGGTCCTACCTTGGGGGGTGGAATTTTGGCATTCGGTCCTCAGATTCTGGCATGTAGGTGATGAGCTGCAGGCGGAGCTGGCTGTGCTGCTCTGGAGAGAATCCACGTCTTTCCAGGGGTGCCTTGTTCCTGGCTTTGCTGCAGTCAGGTCTAGTCCATTTCAGGGTCCCATTACTGGTTTCAACTGTCTTAGGGTTTTAGTTGCTGTGATAAAACACCATGATCAGAGCAGCTTAAGGAGAAAGGGCTCATTTCAGTTAGTAATTCTCAGGTTACACTCCCTCATGGAAGGAAGTCAGGGCAGGAACTCAAGCAGGGCAGGAACCTGGAGGCAGGCGCTGAAGCAGAGCCCATGGGGGAGTGTTGCTTACTCCCCACGGCTTGCTCAGCCTGCTTTCTTTTAGTGACAGGACCACAGCCAAGGGGTGACACCTCCCACATCAACCAGCAATCAAGAAAATGCACCACACACAGGCTGGCCAACAGGCCAAGATGGCGGGCGCTTTTTCTCAGCTGAAGTTCCCTCTTCCCAACCAGATGGCTCTAGCCTGTGGCATGTTGACACGAAACTCGCCGGCACACAGCTGAGCATTCAACAGAAGCAGCCGCCAAATCGGCTGTGATGAGGGGAAATCCGAGTTGCCGAGGGTGTATACAGTCTGTGTTCACAAGTCACTGCGCAATATTGGGATGTCTGTAGACAAAAGTGATTGAAATATAGAATATATATGTATATGTATATGTATGAGTACTGGTGCCTTCAAAGGCCAAGAGAGGGCTCCCTTGGAGCTGGACTTACAGGTGGTTATGAGCTACACAATGTGGGTGCTCCAAGAGCAGTACGTGCTCCTGCTGAGCCATTGGGTCAACTTTTCACTGGTTATTGAATCCTTCCTGTAGATTGGAGCCTTTTGATGGTATCACAAAGAATGAGTCCCCCACCTTCTAGATCTGTTCTAAAAGAGTCCCTGTGTGCCCCTCCCCTTTCTCTCAGACACCCCCCCCCCATATTCACTATCAAGTCACTAGCCTTGCCTTCTTGGTCCTGCCAAGTCTCTAGCTACTGAACTAAACCACTGGTGATTCCTGACCCACAGGCCATTTCTCATTTCAGATAGAGTAGCCAACAGGGTGGGTCATGCTTGCTGCTACCATTACTGAAGAGCACAGCTGGGGGAATTTTCTAGAAATAGTTTATTCAGCTCATGAGTGGATTAAACACGATGGCATATTCCTCACACAAAGCACCCAAATCCGGTCAGCTACGAGCCACCAATAACGCATGGATGCTGCCTTAAGGCAAGAAAGCACTTCCCCTTGGTGCCATTTAATCACGGTCGAGCCCAGACTTGAATTCTCTAATTTATGCATCCTGTCTTCCATCCTCTTTGTTGCCTGAGACTGACTCTGTCGTGTGACTCTGTCCCAGTGTCGGTCTGAGTCCGTGTGTGTGTGTGTGTGTGTGTGTGTGTGTGTGTGTGTGTGTGACTGTGTGTATCTGTCTATAACAGAGGGCTTTCTTCTGTATTTATTCAACAGCATGGAAAACATCTCACAGGGAGGGAATGAGGGACACTATAGACATCTTTAACAGAGTTCTACAAGAGATTAAGTAACTGATTCCAATGGACCCCAACTGGCCCAGATAACAGTACTACACACATCATTGTTCATCAAGCCATATATAAATGTTGTCTCCAAGATTTATGGTGGATACTCAATTTTATGATTGTTTTTGACTTCTATTTTTGCTGTTTTCAGCACATGATACACATGCAAACACACATGCATTACTCTGGGTGAGGGCATGGAAGAATACATAAGATTGCATCTATGCATTAGCTTTGGTAGTAAAAGTTGATTCCATGGGAAATCCAAGGCAATGAAGGTTAGCTGTAACATTGTTCTCTTAAAGGCAGGTTAAACAAACAGGCTGAGTACACGGTAGGGTAGCAGCCTTAAGTCTTTTTTTGTTTTGTTTTGTTTTGTTTTTTTTCGAGACAGGGTTTCTCTGTGTAGCTTTGTACCTTTCCTGGAACTCACTCTGTAGACCAGGCTGGCTTCGAACTCACAGAGATCCACCTGCCTCTGCCTCCTTAGGGCTGAAATTAAAGGCATGCGCCACCGCCGCCTGGCTAGCAGCCTTAAGTCTTAAGTGACCTCGAAGTATATTATTAACTCAGGCTGTGAGGCCCAGCAAAAGTTCCAGTCTTTTAGAATGTAAGATATGTGTGTGTGTGTGTGTGTGTATACACATATATATTATCTCAATGTGTTGCCTCAAGCTCATGGTCTGAAGGCTGGGAAGTTCAAGATCCCTGTGGCCACATCTCATGACATCCTTCTTGATAGTGAAACTCTGCAGAATCCCAAGATGGCATAGCTCAGGCTTATTTTCTTTCTTTCTTTCTTTCTTTTTCTGTTTGGTTTTTTGAGACAGAGTTTCTCTGTGTACCAGCCCTAACTGTCCTAGAACTCACCCTGTAGATCAGGCTGGTCTTGAACTCACAGAGATCTACCTACCTCTGCCTCCCCAGTTCTAGGATTAAAGTCATGCACCACCATGCTGGGCTACCAGGCCCATTTTCTAATAAAGTCATGGAACTATTGGGTTAGGACCCCAGTTTTTTTGGCCTCATTTAACTCTCAAATGTCCTGCCTCCAAATTCCAGCCTGATTGTGTTTCTACCCTCATAAAACCTCACAACAGACCCTCAATTTAAAAATAAGTTTTATTGGGAGCTTCCAAATCATAGAAGGATAAAATGCTTAAAATTCTAGAAAATTTCTGTCTTGATTTTTCAGCACTGCCCTGGAACTGGGCTGTAATGTGCAGTTGCTAACATCACACTGTGTTGGCTCTTCAGTCAGTTAGTTGGACTTAGAGAATATCCCAGGAGGAGAGAGAAGTAGGCTGCGGAAGGCATCATAATCGTACGAATACACACTGTACAACTGTGCCTTCAATCTCTGCTCAGACCCAATCCTATATAGAACTCTTGCGGGAGCCCGAGAGAAGCTAGGTGATCAGGTGATTAGATGTGGGATTTTGCATCAGGACCCTGGGTTCTAACTGAACTCTGGCACTTACCAGCTGAATGATCAGAGACCAATTTGTTATCCTGTCTGCTCTGGTCATCTTATCTCCAGCAGGAATAATCTCAATAATAACAGTTCCATCTCCAGCGATGTGGTGAGGATTAGGGAAATGTTACACGGGCTGAGAACAGACCCTGGCACATCCCTCACACGTACTGAAGGTTAGCTGACGTCCCGGCTGGGTGGATCAGATAACCCCCGCCCGGTTAATGAAGGGCACCTGTCACATGGCAACCACCTGTCTCCAGATCAGCCTGCTGTGTTTAACGCCTGCCCAGCAAGAAGTCAAGAGGACACTTTTAAGACACCAAGTCTGTGGCTCAGCTGCAGAACACTGAGTGCCCAGGCTAATACTCTAATACTCCTCCTGGACTTGTTGAAGCTCAATTCAGAGGCCTGCCTGCTGCACACGCTTCCAGCACACCGGCTCCATGGGCTTAGGGGGGCTAATGTGCCTCCTTGAGTGACATGCTGGGCTCAGAGTTGGCAGCTCCTCAGGCTAGTCATGAAGGAGCTGGGGCAGCATATCTAAACACAAACTCCTTGTCACTCCACAGCCTTCGGGCTAAGAGCAAGTGTAACCCTGGCCTCCAAAATCCAAATGGAGGCGCGAGCAGCACACCGTCGTATATATAGTATTCCCAACATCCCGATGAAGTCGATATAAACAACCGGAGAGAGTAATATTAAGTTGTTGCACTAGGGGGAGGTGAGATTTTTACTCTGTCTTTCACTATCAGCTACGTAGCTGAAGTGTGTGTAACTGCATTCTAGAAATGGCAATATGCACCAGCCAGCTCACTAAATTCCTTCACGGCTTTGTGGACTGGCACCCTGTCTCTGGAACATTATCGATCCTAAGAGTCGAGGCTATGATGCACATTAGCAGTGAAGGCGAGAGACAACAGAGTTTCCTCCCTCCCAAAGCTGTTTCCGCCAAGTTCATCCCAGAGTCTTCATGGAAGCTGAAGAGGCTTCTGTGTGGCCGAGGGGTCGGGGCATTCTGTGGTAAAGGAAAGAGCTCTAGTTCCAGTTGACTGGGAAACAAACAGTAAGGTGGGATTAGATGTCCTCAAGCCCAACTCCAAGGACAGGTGCTGGAAAGCCCTAAGATGTGGTCTGATCCTGGGAGAGTGAGAACTGAAGTAAAAAAAAAAACAAAAAAAACCAAAAACCTTGGCACCAACGTAAAGCCTTGTGAAACACTCACAATATCTCTAGGTCTCCCCGTGTAGCCAGGTGGCCTGCAGGCTTCGAGCGCTGAAGAGGGCTGGGTGGTGGGGTACCTGCACCGTTCCTTTCAGGCTAGGCTTCCGACTGTGCCCGTTAACTTCCCCATGACTCCCACCGATCTTCTTGCTCATGTTTGCTTCTGGGATAGAATCAGACTCCCTCCTTGAATTTGCCTTTTCTGATTACCAGTGGATGTGTGCGCGCGGCTCTGTGATCCGTTCCTTCCGCCTATGAGTGACTGTTGGCTGTTCAGTCCAGACGTGAGAAGAGTGGCCCTCAAGTCGTTTTCTTGTCAATGTGTAAGAGCTTGTTGGGTATCTGGCTATTAATCCTCTGTCTGATTGACAACACAGCTCCCTGCCCTCCCTACCCTCGTCTGGAGATGTCTGATAACTTTGTCGAGCATCCTCCATTGGATGTGATTATATCAAAATAGCCTATGTTAGGTACCATCACTGTGGCAGTGTCTTGGATTTTGTCTCTTCAGCCTTGCACTTATACCATTTTCATTTAGGGTTTTTATTCCACCTGAAACCTACTGTTTAACGCAGCACAACTAACCCAGCTTTTCCCCCCCCCCCCCCCCCCCGCCCCCTTTCCCTATACAGCGAGCTAGCTCGTTTTTCCAATACAGTTTCTGCGTTTCTCAAGGTTTCATCATTACCAAGCTGCTCAGCCTGGAGTCCATCCAGGTGCCAAGATGAGTCAGAGGTTTGCAAACAGCTGCAGTTAGAAAATGTCTCTATGAAACCTGAGGCTGGGCGGCTCCAACGTGACTGATCCGCGGAGAGGGTTTGCCTGCGGGGAATGTCATGTGGAGACACAAGTGCAGAGTTTGACAGAAATGGACAGGTGCTGGTGGTGCATCCCCAGAGAGCCAGCGCTTGGAGAGAGAGGGATTAGAAGCCAACAACACAGCTACACTTCAGCGTTGTGCTGGAATATTCCCTAAAGGCTCCTCTGATGACACACACCCAAATTCACACACTCACTTCTAAAACGCCATGTCTTGAACCATGAATGTGGTTTAACCACCATCAGGATTTGGTGTAGCTAGAGGTTCAGAGCCGAGGTCCTGGGGTCAGGATGCTGGGTTCCAATCCTAGCCTGATCGGCTGTCCCCTGGATGACCTTGAGCAGATCTCGCCTCTGAAGGCGTTGTATGAGATAATCCTGATGAAGCACCAGCCAGGGGCCAGCCTCAATTACATCAATTAGGCACGCAATAAAAAGCAACAATATAAGGGTGTATTAGATGATAGACTTGGAACACAAAGAATGAACTGCTCTGACCCCTAAGGGATTTGTGAGCTAAAGAAAGAGGAGACGAGTTCCAAAAATAATTATATCATAAGAGAAAACCTCAGATTCGTATGTTCATATCAAAAGAGAAAACCTCAGACTTTGCGCTAAGAAAGTTCGTATGTTCAGAATTCAAATAAAAAAATGGCATATCAGTTTGAGGAAGGGGGGAGGTGCTGAAGTGGAATTCTGAGCCGGAGAAAGCAATGCCAAGCTTTAGGGAAGATTCTGAGCAGGGTTGAGAGTAGTTGCAGAGTGCATCGGAGCCCAAGCCGATGGAGGGACACAGATGAGGTCTGTGGGTACAGACATTGAGACTCGCAACTCAGAGGTCAGTGCAGAGACACCGGCTACTTTCTCCTCCTCTCAAGAATCTCTCTCCAGGCGGCGAGACTTGGTAAGTAGGGAGGAGTTTTTCTGCACCAAGCAATTCTCCAACTCATGGACATCAACCTGTCGTCCTCCAATTTAACACAGTTCTAACACTCTCTACCTGAAGTCAGCTTGGATCCCGTAAGTTAAAGGGCTCAGTTTAAGACTCCCCATCTCAGAGGTTAAGCCCAAGTCCGTGCATTTCCTGCTTCTGATTAGCTGGTTATGAATTGGGGGATCCTGTGACTTTTTCCTTGGGATTTGCTAGAATGGCTCACAGAACTGGGAGACCCTGGCCTTATGCTCAGTGGTTTATAATGGAAGGCACATGCTATAGTTTGGATACACTTTGTCTCCCAAGTTCACCACTGAATCCCTAATTAGTCAAAGACAAGAAATGCATTTGACAAAGAACACACAAAGTTCTACGTAAGTTGTACTTGAAATGCATGTAAGATCTATGTAAGCTGAGGAAGCCACCGTGGCTGGAGAGGGCCAGAGCGGGTGAGCCCTGAGAGGTCATGAGGACGGGGTTTGGCTGTGAGATGTAGAGCCGTTGAAGAGTCTTCCATAGAGGCCGGACTTGACTGCGGTGGTATCCTCTGACCCTTAGTCAGGCAGCCTGTGGGGGCTTGTGATTTAGTTTAGTGGGTAGTGACGTCTTCATCTACGTGAGCTGGATTGGAGACATTCATTAGGCAATTCCTCCTTTCTCTTCTAATTAGGTTTCTATATATTATCAGGGTCCTCTCCCTAGGCCACCTATCTTTCATCTATCTGTTACTATTCTGACCCACCCCTTGGAAACCAGTGTTAGTATTCTGACCCTGCTCCTTGGCACTGCCCTGCATCCTGACATAAAAGCCTGATTTTGGGGAAAGCCCCCCCCTTCATCTCTCTCTTCCATTTTTTCCTCCCATGAGGTGTGCACCCTCGACTCTCTCTCTCTCTCTCTCTCTCTCTCTCTCTCTCTCTCTCTCTCTCTCTTCTCCCTCTTTCCTATTTTTCTCTTTGTCTCTATTAAAGTAAACCATTTTTGCGTGGATGCAGCGTCTGGGTCGTGAATGACTGTCCACCGCCACCCTGCCGCCATACCTGCATGGTGTGGGTCGCCTGCCAGCCCGCTGCTGCATCTGCCCAGCATGCCAGCACCTTTCCCTGCATGTGTAGGATACCCTCAGGGTCCCCGTGCTATAAATATATCCTAACATTGGTGCTAGTGACTCAGCAGACTCCTCCTGGCGCATTTCTCCTGTCTGCCGGCAGTCTGAGACACGCTAGGAGCCTTGGAACCTTCAACACTCACCTCCTCCAACACTGGCATAATCAATAAGTCCCTCCCCACTTTGGTAAGCCTCCCTTTAGGCCATTTTCCCACAACTGAGGATATGCTCATCTCTTGATCGGATCGTGGTGCTGGCACTGTGTGTCTTTTAGGCTTTGAGCCCTTCCGCCCCACCCCTATGCGATGGCATATGGAGACAGCCTGTGCCCACTCAATTCCATGGCCCATAGCCTTTGTTACGACAATCCATTGGCTATCTTATGCCATTTGCTGGCCCTCACTGATCCTCTGGGTCGCTGGAGGTCAGTCTGCTGGGCTATATACCTCATCGTGGGAAATGCGCCTATGGCCCGCTGCCTCCACCACTGCTACTGACCTATGGCTTGGGTTCATTCCTCTGCAGCTGCTCACACCATGCTGCAGCCTGGGGGGGGGGGCAGGGGGCAGTCCCTCTCTCCTACCCAGCTGGACTGTACTCTGCTTCCTGGTCCCCTCCATAGCACCACCTCTGAGCTCCAATGACTTAACCATAAAAGTTTCCCACAAAAACTTTTCTCCGTCTTTCTTGCACAAAGTCTGTTTCCTATGTGCAAATGGAAATGTATGATTGATATGGCCATCTATAGTTCTTTCTGACTGACTTTTAAAGGCCTCAGTTTATATGTCCCTCATCTGTTCAGTTTATTTTAGAAAAAAAAAACCCACATGAACACGTGGTCAGGCACCATATTTGATAGGGGCGATCACATGGTCAGGTGGCACCATCTTAAATAAAGGCAATCATGTAGTAAAGCTGCCATCTTGAATAAGGTCAAAACATACAGGTCATATGGCCTTACCTCCATCTTCAAGGGCAGCAAAAAGCCACTTCCTGTCAGTTGGCTCAAGCCATCTGGGTGGGGCAGAGGTCCAGCTGCGGCCTGGTGTTCACTCCTCCGCTGCTTGTATGGGCGGGGCACCCAGCACTCAGGCTGTCTGTTTGGGGGAGGTCAGGTAATTGCCTCATGCTATGCCTTGTCTTACCATGGTTTTATGGGTCAAGATTGGCCTGGCATTCCTCAGTGGCTGCTCTCAGGCTCAAATGGGTGGGGCCCAGAGACCCATCCTCCCCACATGCTGGTGATATAGCCAGCTTCCAGCCCACTTCATTGCCGGGCTCAGTTGTGGGCGGGGGCAGCATGCCCCTATGCTGGGATAATGTAGCAATAGTAATGCTTAAGAGATTTTAAATCTTTTTAAATGCCATGTACTTTATTTTTGATATTGCAAGAAGACATTTGAGAGATCTTGAACCTTTCCTTGGGAGGAGTTTTTAGAAAATGATTCAGGATATAAATACCCGTTATAAATGTTTTTTTTAATACAAATCTGTAATTCTGCTAGAACTCAAGGGTATGAGTCTACTTCTGCTGTTTTGCAGATACCCATTGTCTGCTCTTCTATGATATGGATTTCAGTACTGATTGATAATACTGATTTATCTAAAACTTTTATTTCCTTTTATAAAATAAAAATTTATATAAGCCTCAGAGGATCGAAAGAAGCCATTGGATCCACTTCACAGAGGTCAAACAAGCTCCAGATAAATGAGTTTCCTCACCTGTCTATTCCTGAGGATGGTATTTCTCTTCCTCCTGGTCTCCCTTTCCCAATCACTCAGACCATGAGCTAAGAGGTTCCAAATAAATTCATAAATTTTAACTCCCGTCTCTAGCCTGTATTTCAGCAGGCTGTCACAAACGTCAAAGCAGCAGTTGTGACCACAACCTACAGCATTTTCCCTGCAGTGGATGCCAGCAGAGATGCTTGTCTGTGTGATGTGGACCGGCCCAGCCAAATGTAATTGTTCCCTGTCTCTACAGCCAGGTCAGATGACCACATACTTCTGATAAATACCCCATTTCCTGGGTTCCTGCCTTACCTTTGAGTAGCCAGAGCCTGACCACCTGCGCCCCATTTCAGCTTGAAGTAGCTATGGAGAATTCGTCATCCCGTGCTCCCTGTTCCCAGGACAGGCTGGAGGGCTATGATAAGGATGGAACCCCTGGCATGGAGTCCACCAAGAGGGTCTTTTCCCTTTTCTCAGAGGGTCCTTTTCTCAGAGTTGGGCCACACCCTGACTCACAAGCCCCTTTTCTCCTGTTCTCATTCAGCCTTGGGATCTTTCCCTGTCACTCTTCTTTGCCTCCTCATGAGACAGCTTAAGAAATAATTATTTCTTTTTTTTTGTTTGTTTGTTTTTTTTTTTTTTGTTTTTCGAGACAAGGTTTCTCTGTGTAGCTTTGCGCCTTTCCTGGAACTCACTTGGTAGCCCAGGCTGGCCTCAAACTCACAAAGATCCGCCTGGCTCTGCCTCCTGAGTGCTGGGATTAAAGGCGTGCACCACCACCACCCGGCAAGAAATAATTATTTCTATATAAGTCAGTCAGGATTATAATCTGGCTGTACTCAGGGATCAGAACTACAGCTACAGGGCATTAAAAATGGTGGTGAATTCAGATATCACTTCCAATGGCTTAGAGAATGTCTCTCCTTGCTCAGGATCTATCCAGGCTTAAGAATGTAGGCTTCTCTGTCCTTGCTGACTTCATTGGTCTGTGACTAACTGGGAAACCTGTATATTCAGATTTAATTTATATATATGCTCTCAAAGTTATATATATACATTTAACATATTTTATTCCCCCAGTCCTCAAACACCTGTAGAGATCTGAGGATATGGCATTTAATATAAAAGCTTTTGATGATAGAGAGAGATGCATCAGCTCCTGGCAGCATCCTGCATCTCCTCCAAGAAGACGATGGTCACAGAAAAATTTCTACTAGGAAGCTCATGGCAAGGCTGGCCATGTAGCAAAAAGCTGAGATCCTGTCCAGACTGTGAATAAGAAGAACAATAGGGATCAATTGTCCTCTCTGCCAAGACAGGTAGGATGACCTCCCCACATTTCTACTTCACAGAAAACAAAAAACAAAAAACAAAAAACCCTGTCAGATCTTCTGAGTTTATCAGCTGAACAAGTGCTACCTTTGGGGCCTCTGCACCCCAGCAACCACGGAGAGACTTGGGATTGCTGCCTAGGTAGCTGGAAAGCTGTCTCACTTCTTAAATTTATCCTTCTCAGATCTGATGACATTTGATGACTAGGTTATCAGTTTAACAGCCCCAATCCCAAGATTACAAGCACCTTGATAGCTCATTAATAAATTTCCTGTTAAAATTACAGACAGGCATGCCTCATTCATAAACACTTCATGGTACAGGATAGACTGGTTTCAGCTATAACTACAGAGGTTCAAAGTTTTAATATTGATAAATGCAGCTTTGATAAACTGATAAAACATTGACTACAAAGAGTTCTTAAGAGTCCTTAAATAGATTTTTAACCCTTTTACTATGATAAAAATCTATTCCAGCTGTCTTACAGATACCTACAGGTTCCTGGGAAAATTTCTGCTACTATGTCAAGAAATCTGGTCTGATGAAAACTAACCATCTCCAGAGCCCATTGCCGACCCCACCTATTTTTCGAGCACACTTTGCAGGTTCACTGTTCCCACCTGACCTCCACAGAAATAGCAGATGCCATGGCTTCTATACTCCTGATTTGGCATGCCATTCCCCACGCTCCTGGAACATCACTGCTGCAACCTGCCTCCTCAGCTCCCTCAAGGAACGTTCCTGAGATCTTCTGCCACGCCCGGTTTCCCCCTCCCCACTTCACCCCTGGTCAGCTTGAAGCAGTCTCCAGAATTCAGCGCCCTTGTTCCCCCACTTGCTTCCATAACTCACCTTTTTTTTTTTTATAATAATCAAAACGGAGGAATGGTAGTATTCTGACCCACCCCCTGGAAACCAATGTTAGTATCCTGACCTGCCCCTCGGCACCGCCCTGCGTCCTGACATAAAAGCCCCATTTTGGGAAAGGCCCCTCCCCTTCCTCTCTTTCTTCTGCTTTTCCTCCCATGAGGTGTGCACCCTTGACCCACTCTCTTTCTCTTCCTCTCTCTTTCTCTCTCTCTTCTCCCTCTTTCCTATCTTTCTCTTCGTCTCACTATTAAAATAAACCATTTCTGCACAGATGCAGCGTCTGGGTCATGAATGACTGTCCACCCCTGCCCTGCCGCCATGCCTGCATAGTGTGGGTCATCTGCCAGCCCGCCACTGCATCTGCCCAGCATGCCAGCATGTTTCCCTGCACACACAGGATACCCTCTGGGTCCCCATGCAATATATCATAACACTATCTCTGTCTACCTACCTACCTATCTTCTTTTTTCAGATCTTAAATTATTTTAAAATTTTCAATTAAAATTTTTTATATATTTTGATCATATCTCTTCCCTCTCTCAACTCATTCCAGATCCCCCTATCTTCTTACCACCCAACTTCATGTTCTCCCTCTCTTTCTCAAAAAAAAAAAACCACCAAACCACCAAACAACAAAAAACTGAAAATCAAAGCACCAACTTGAAAAAAGAAAGAAAATTAATAAGATAAAAAAAACATCAAAACAAAACAAAACACATTGTCTGTTGTGTGTTGAGCAGCTACTCCTGGGTGTGACTGATACACCCAGTGACTCTCCCTTGGAGAAGACTGATCGCCCCACCCACACCCCGCAGGTACCAATTGCAAATAGCTTCTTGGTTAGGGTGGGACTTTGTGCTCTTCTCAGAGCTGGGGTTTTGTCCGGTTTGAACTTGTACAGGGGTTGTTCACGCTGTCACTGTCTCTGTGAGTGCATAAGTGTCTCAAGTTCTGTTGTGTCTTCAAGACACTGTTTCCTTGGAGTCTTCTACCACCCCTGGCTTTTAGAATATTTCCTCGAACCTTAAGGGGAGGGGTTTAATAAAGCCGTCCCATTTAGGACTGAGTGCGCCAAGGACTCTGACTCTATACACATGGTCCACTTGTGTTAATTACCTTCTACTGTAAGAAAGTTCTCTGATGAGGACTAAGTGATGCTCTCACCTATGGGCATAGCAGTATTTAATTTTAATACTCAATAATTTAATTATAAAACGGAGTCATTTTATTGCTGCGTTCTCTACCTATCTATCTTAGGAGTTGCAGCCTGCACCAAGATAGGAGCAACCCACCAGGAAGTGCCTGTCAAGAGCGCCTGTCTCGAAAAAAAACAAAAAACAAAAACAAAAACAAACAAACAAAAAAAAAGAGCGCCTGTGTGATCCCAGTAAGGAGAACTGTGGAGTGATTGATCCTCCCAAAGGGAGCCATGTTGGCAATAGCTCCAAGGCACATGCTTTCCAGCTGCGGCCTTAGCAGAGGGTTGTGGGAGGATGCATTTAAGAGAGAGCCTCCAGAAAAAAAAGGCCCTGGCTCATTAACCTGGAGTAGGTGTGCACATCGACAGAGTAGTGTGGTCAAACTCTTCCTCCACAGGACTTCGGTTGTGTGAGAATCAATTTAAATTCATACACAAAACACTTTTAATACATGATGCTTGATAAAGGGTCGCTGGTTTATTAATATTTACTTGTAGGGGCTCCATCCCTGTACGATATCCAGTTCAGATTGGGTGGATGTGCATTGTGCATCAACACATGCAACAAAAAGACGTGAAAGAATCGGGCTGAATCAGGAGGATCTCGAGTTTGAGGCCAGCCTTAGATATATAAAGAGTTCTAGGCTAGTCTGGACCCTTCTTTTAAAAAAGGAGGGGGTAGGAGGTTCGAGGAGAAAAGGGATTGGTTGAGGTGGTGGGCCTTTAAGTAGATTATTACATAGAAAGAAGTTCGGGAAGGCTAGGTGCAGCTGGGAACCCGAGTGGGGCTTCCTCTAGGCCTCCACGCCTTCCCCCCCAACCCCCGCCCTCTCCACCCCTGCGTGTGCTAAGGGTCCAGGTCCCTAAGCCCCTTCCCGCCTCGGAGCTCCGGGAATCCCTTGCCCTGGCTCGGTGCTGTGCGTAAGCGGGCTCTTTGGGTGCGTGATCCAGTGGAGCGGGACCCAGTGGATCGGGACCCCGGCGTGGAGAGCCGGAGGGGGCGAGGCGATGGGAAGCGGGCGAACTCCCAGCTGCGGGGCGGGGCGGGGCGGGGCGGGGCCGGGAAGTTCGCGGCCACTGCGGACTGGCTGGCCACCGGGGAACCGTAAAAGGCTGGGGCGGGTGGGGTGGGTGTGGCCGCGCGGGTGAGCGGAGCCCTGCTCCGGCCCCGTAGTCTCCCGGCAGCCTCTCAGCCATGGGCGCCGTCTGGTCCGCCCTGCTGGTCGGCGGGGGTCTGGCGGGAGCGCTCATCCTGTGGCTGCTGCGGGGCGACCTTGGGGCCCCGGGGAAAGACGGGGGTGCGAAGCCGCAGAAGGACATACCTCCAGGGGAGGCTGCGGCTCCGGGAGGCGGTCCGGGTGGTGGTGGCGGTGGCGGCCTGAGCCCTGGACCTTCCGAACGGGTGCTGGTCTCCAAACCAGGTATTCTTCCTCCCCGGGGCTCGGGGCAGATGTGCCCGGTGTCTGGAAGTTCACTGGGGAAGGGGAAGAAAGCCACCTGAAGCTCTCCAGGTGGGTCCTGGTGGACCAGCTTCCCCGACCTGGGACTGAACCCTCCTCGGCCCCGTCGCGTTCCCGGGCTGTACGGTCCTGGAGAAGCCACGCGGGTCCTCCGGAGGCCGCGCCTAGCTCCTCCCGCTCCGGCGGGCACGGGCTCCTCCGCCTGGCTGCTCCTCCGCCTGGCTGCGCTTGGCGCAGTGCGCGAAGCTGGTTTGGGGGGGCATCTCACAAGTCTCTCCAGTCTCCGATGTGGCTGGGAGGGGCATCCTCTGAGTCTCAAAGCCCCGACACCCCACACACACCCCTTCTTAGATGTGAGTTTGGGGCTAGCGAGCGTTGAATGCTCACTTCCTACTGTCTGGACAGTTCTTTCAGAAAGTAAAATTCAGCTTAGACGTGGGTCATGAAAGCCACTGCAGCTGGGACTGTGCGCTGGCCGCGTGTGCGTTTACAACAGCCCAGGCGGCCTAGTAGGGAACCAAACTCTGATGGGAATTGTCCTATAAGTTTAGATCTACATTTTAGAGACCCCCGACCAGGCAACCAGTACGCACTGGCACAAAGCCTTACCTTCCTGTGCCCTTCTTTGGCAAGTTGTCGTTGCCTGGCAGAACTTATTTTTAGTGGTGGTCATTTGTAGCCATATGAAAATCTTTCCCCACGGCGGCTGATTTTGGATAAGCGGTTCATCTGTTTTCTTCTGTTTCTGAAGGCCAGCCTCATGTTTTCAGCCGGAAATCGGGAATTCAGAGTAATATTTGTTGACCTCTTACTCTGAAGCTCACCAATTAAAAAGAGGCGAAATGAAGCAACCCCCTTCCCCCCATGCCGAGTGTAAGAGTTCAGGCTTTGAGAGCTGTTAAGGTAGCCAGGAAAGAAACCAAGTCTTTAGGGGACTTGAATTGTGGGCTTTTAAGAAAGTTTTTTAAGTGTGTATAGTGTGTGTTGGGGCAGGGGGAGCTCATGTGTCTTTGGAGAGATTTCTCTCCCCTCAAGTTCACCCCAACTCTACTCAGTCATGCTTCGTATCCCTGACACTGACCATACTGCCTTCCAGAGCTGGCCCTTGCCCTGCGCTCTCTTCAGGGAGTACAGGTGTACACTCCCGTGCAGGGTAGCATGCAGTCCTTTGTTCCACACAAGCCACTGTGTGTGTGGCTGGGCCTCCTGCTAAGCGCCTGCCCTAACCCCTGGACAGCATTTTTTTTTTAAATGACAGGAGCCAAGTGACTTAACTTTGGTTCCTTGCCAACTTGGTTGGACTGTGGGAGACTTTGCAGCTTGCCACTTCATTCTCTTTCACGCTGGGCACCGAGATTCCCGAGTGTTTTGGTTGTTGGCTCTACATGTATGCTCTTAGAGCAGTGTTGGGAAGGTGTACTTGATTTCTACAGAACTTGAACTACACATAGAAACGAAGACAATAGCCATCGATGCTATCAGTTTTCCTTGGTGAACCACCTAATATTGCTACACTTTCCTCTCTTAGAGCAGCTTCAAGAAAGCAATGGCCATTTGCTTTCCGAGACCAAAGATCCTGGTGACCTGCAGGGAGCACAGAGACTGCAGAATGCTGGAGCAGACTGGGGCAATACCAGAGAGTATGTTCCTGCTGGAAAGACTCCAGACACACACTCCAGGGCCAACCCAGAAGTGTCAAGGAACCAAAGCCCGGAAGTTCATGGAGGAGGACGGAGACCCTGCAAAGGACAAGAGACAGCTGGGGGCGTGGCGGAGAAGCCACCCTGCAGCAGCCTGCTCGGGGACATAGCTAAAGCAGCCGGCCTTGTGCAGGCCAGTCAGGACCCGGCAGGCCACGAGGACTGGGAAGTGGTGTCTCGGCACTCATCTTGGGGGGATGTTGGTTTGGGTGGCAGTCTTGAGGGCCTAAGGCAGGGGATGGATGATGGCAGAGGCACTCTTGTGGGAGGAAGAGGCTGGGGAGCAGATGGGAAGGCGGTGTCTCTGGAACCTCAGAAGGTCAGCATCCGGTTCCAGGTGCACTACACCACGAGCACCGATGTGCAGTTCATTGCAGTAACTGGAGACCATGAGAATCTTGGGGGATGGACCACGTACATCCCACTCCACTACTGTAAGGACGGGCTGTGGTCTCATTCCGTCTTCCTGCCCGCAGACACGGTGGTGGAGTGGAAGTTTGTGTTGGTGGAGGACAGGGAGGTCACTCGCTGGGAAGAATGCAGCAACAGACTCCTGCAGACTGGCCGTGAGGATAAAGTGGTTCACGGGTGGTGGGGGATCCACTGACTCCCTCTGCAAAGCATCCGAGAGGCTGCCGCAGAACGTGGAAGAGGCTAAGGCCGTAGAGCACACTGCATAATTTAAAGGCAGTGTGATTCCATTTGTAGCCATCAGAGTTCTTTCAGAGTTGCTAGTGTGGCTTTTGTCCAAAATGTAGGAAGACGTATGCGTGCAGATAGTGCTTCCTGTGAGCTGGGACTGTCCCCTTGTTGCCTTGACTGGTTTGTGCTGACACATCATTACTTGAGAGATTGATCGTTCCTGGGTAGTTGGTTTGGCTAAGATTGAGGTATGGACTATGGGCAAGGAGAAACTACCCAACTGCACAAGTACAAGGCCTGTAGGAGATCTTAGAACAGGGAGGTGTCAGCAAGCCTCATCGAATACAGCTAAGCAACGCTGTTTACATTAACAGTGACACCATGTGGAGCTGTGACCAGTCAGGATCTGAGTGACGCTGGAAGACTCCCCAGTAGTTTCTGTTTCATTTTAAGTGCCGAGGGTGGGTGCGGAGTTAGCAGGCATGTCTTTGTCTTGACGCTTTAAAGTCTGAGTTGGTCATCCAGGAAGTGGAGCATGAGAGGGTTGGGTGTGAGGTGGTGAGGTGGCCTGAAGGGGACACATTACTTCTTTGAGGACTGGGGGTTAGAGGTCCGAGTCTGGCTCCAGCAACGGGTGCGTGCATCCTTTACCCACAGTGCCCTGTCATACCATCTCTGTTCACTTCCCCGTCCCAGTCCTACCAGGTCTTACAGGTGGGCTGCCCTAGAGAGGGTTTTCCCCGTCACCTCTTCACTCGCCTTCTTACCAGTGAGTGAAAGTCTATATAGGACCATGACACAGAAGAATATCCTTGCTCTGAGAAGAAATAATGACTAAGCTTTAAGTTATAACTGGACAATAAATCCTGAGTTGTAATATCCTTATTAAATGTCTGAATTATTCGTTTCAATTTTAGCACCATAACATAGAAATAAAATAACGGTATGATATTTTACATATAGAGAAAAGCAAACATCAAATGTTACAGCAGATGAAATATGGAGTCTGTTTTCCTTTTTGGAGAAAGGTCTCAATATTTTTTAAAACTTTGCTTAGAAGGGAATTCAGCATGCTGGTATTTAAAGATGCAATGTTTTTGAGGCAGGATTGCTTGTAGCCCAGGCTTACCAAAAAATTCACTATGTAGCCCAGGATGCCCTTGAAACTGCCCTCCTGTCTCCACGTCTCGGGTGCTGGGGTTACAGACACATGCCACCACACCCAGTTTTATGCAGTGCCAGGCAAATCGTTCTGTACTGAGCTACATCCCAGTTCTTTGTTGTTACTTTGAGAAGGGATAGCCCGAACTGGCCTGGAACTTCATCTATAGCCGAGGATGACCTTCAACCCCTGATTTTCCCACTTCTACCTTCCAAGTGCTCGGATAAAATGTGTTTTTATGTGTTTAAACAGTACAATATCTATTGGAAGAACAGTATTCAATTCTGGCTAAGACTGTTTGCTGACAAAAACACAGATTCACTGGAAAGCAGCATCCGTCAGTACTTTGCAGGCTGTTCGCAAGCGTTGGGCTCCCAGCTCTTTGGGATGAAATTCAGACACTCTGCTATGTATCTCATAGTGAGGTCTGCAGAAGGCACTGGCCATTACTTCACAATGTTCAAGTATCCCCCTAAGAAGTAAAGCCATTTAAACAAAAGTCTCTAGAATTCTATCTATAGTCACCTGATGAAATAAAAGTTCATCTTTCATTGAAGCCAGCTGACTTAGGAAACAGATTATGCGATGTATATATACACACATTATTAATAATTAAATATACATCTATTTTGCCATCCTTTGAAGTTGGATGTGCTTAGAGTGCTAACTGTCATTGCGAGAGCATGTCACTGACTGCTGGGTCAGGGTTCCTGCTGGCACCAGGTAAGAAGGTAGGAACCCCCCCCCACACACACACACACACTTGCCCCTCTATCAGTCGGCAGTAGCTCATCTGGGCAGCAGCTCCCCTCCTTGTAGAGTCCCCCAGAACCCCTTCTGCCCTGTGGTACCACCATCCTAATGGCCCTCTCCATCTTCTGCATCAGGCCTGTGAGAGGGAAATAACTTAAGGGAAAACCACAAATGCAGTATTAACACCTAGACCTGAAGTACCACACGGTTCTCTGTTCCTGTTCCTTTCCACCTGTGAGAACTGGTCAGGTGACCCACCCCCATAGGTGAGGGACACGGGGCTGCAACACAGCCTCCAGCCAGGCAGCTGTGTTCCCATGACACCTGTGTACCAGGGAGTGGAAGACGACATTTTGTGGACAGCTGGCCCCTGCCACATTGTCTCTCATGTTTTGGCCCCAGCGAAACACTTATCTGACTTACATGTCTGTCGTCCATGTCTCATTATATTCGGTTTGCATCCAAATACGCCCCAGTTTATTAAAATTTCATGAAGTCCAATCTAGAACTTACCTATTCATTTGTTAAAGAGTAACCAAGTATTGTCTTTCTTTAGTTTTATGTAAGGGGAGAGATTTCTAAAAGTTTTGTTGATTACTGATATCGACAGGACAAACAGTGAATTCAAGGTCACCCAAGAAAGCTGGTGTTTGTCCAGCACAATGGAGTTTGTCCAGCACGGTGGAGTTTGTCCTGGTCTTGGCACTGAGCCCCTTTACACCATATGAACACTCTTTTTTTCCTCTTCAGGAATTTGCTTAAGCTGAAAAAAAATTGGCTCTACTATCTCAGAACCAGTAAAATAATTTAAAACAATTATACCAATGTGCTAGAATTAGCATTAATTAATACATTATAATATATGAATACTCTCAAATCTAGCTGGTAGTGTTCAAAGTTTTACTGTGAGAGCATTCAAGAAGTTTATTTCAAAATAGAGTTTACAGGACAGGGTATCTTTTATTAAATTTTCACATAAAAAGAAAAAGTCCACAGGGCACTAATTATAAGTAACATCACAATTAATCGGGTGTTAGCCCTCTGTAGAGAGCAGGCAAGCAATGCGTCATTTTAGTAACATTTTTTCCTGGTCTTTCACTTTCTGAATTCTCTTTTCTTGATTTCTGATCATTGAAGACATTGCTGAAAATATCAATAAAACAAAGTTAGATTGGAGAGTCATCTCTGGTTTTAAGCCCCTCCACACTTGTCTTTAAGGATGAGCCTTTAGCATGCAGAACAGCCTCACTCAGCCCAGAGGTGTGTAAGACTTCAGTGCAGTGCCTCCAGAGGGGAGCAGAGGAAAGCCTCCTGACCTCCCATCTGGGGGGGGGGGGGTCAGCAGTCATTACTGTAAATAGTGTGGGAGATTTCTCTTGTGTGCATGCACACAAATGGAAACGTGTATGGTTTTGGCTTTTGGTTGTGCTGGAATTGAACCCATGGTCTTGCACATGCGAGGTAATGTCTTAACAACAAGCTGGCCCTATACTTTAAGTGTTGATAAATTCTGCCCAAACCCTCCAGACTATTTGTTCAGAACTCAAGAGCCGCCCTACAGGTCACTGCCTCTAGTCCAAGGTACTATTTCTGTTAAACAAATGCCAGCATCTCCCGATTAGATGATTCTAGGAGGACATGAGTAGGATGACCTCAGAAATATAAATAGAAGTGTGGGGAAAAGGTGGGCCAAAAAGCCCCCCAAAACCTACATTCCTTTAAAAAAATGCACAATAATATGGGCAGCACCAACTATATCTGGTAGGTTTTAAAAACAGACACAAGGTTGGGTGGGTGGGGAGGGAAGGGTGGCTCTGGTGTGGAAAGGAATGCAATCAAAATAAATTGTATGAAATTCTTGAACTATGCTTTTAAAAAGACTCAATAATCTAAAAAGAAATGTGTTCGTACTGTTTAGGGGACCTGGGATTTCATTCAACAGCGATGTGAGTTGACCGCGGTGTGTTAGGAATTGCAGGGATCAAGTCCCAGCTCTACTGTTCACTAGGAGACACAGGACTGACTGTGTTGTCTTGTGCTCTCATTGTTATGGCAACAGTAACAGCTCCCACACTCCCGTGCTGTCATGAAGGCCCCATGAAGACAAGAGCAGCACTGAATTTAGGGGCTGCATACAGGTGCAAGCAGAGCCTATTATTATTACTATGCTTACATTTATTGTATAAATGTCTGCTGTTACAAAAATATTTAGTGTGTGTGTGCGCGCGTGCATGCGTGTATGTATGTGTGTATGTATCTTTTTGTGAATTTTCCCCCCAGTTCTGAGGACTGAACCCAGGGCTTTTGTTAGCTAGGCAAGTGCTCTATCACTGAGCTAAACCCCCAGGCCTGAGACCTCTCTGTACGGTACCTTGGTTCTTCAGCTGTAAATCTTCTACCAGGGTTTGCAAACTTTCCAGTCTGTTCTGCAGTTTTCGGCATGTTTTTCCTGTTGTTTCTAGTGACGGAGACTGTGAATCTATTAGGAAATTGCTTAGATGTGATATTAAAAGTCTATTCAATATTGCTTTTAGAAATCTTCAAATTATGTGTTAAACAACTTTTCCTAAGAAAACTTTGAAACATTATTTGAAAATGAAAATATTCCCATTTAAACGCAGCAACACTAGCTTATTTGGTTTTGTTTCAAATCAATTTGATTTACTATTATTCAACTACATAGTATTAAACAGGACTCACGAGAAGAATACTTTAAGATAGGGACACTTTGTCCAGTGGTCATTTTCACACAAATCTGAGGAGTTCCTAACTGGGGCGTGAGGTGCAGGATCTAATTCAGACCCTGGCCCACTTTCCAGGGTCTGACATAGGGCTGTCACCTGAGTGTGCATGGTCTACGTGGTGGGCAAGGGCTGTATGGAGGACGGTACAGCACAGTGACCCTAGGATGTGTAGCAGTAACTGATGAGGCCCGAGGGGCATGAAAGCTGTCTTTAGTAAGTGTGTAAGTTCTGTCCATTTTTGAAAGTACTTGGTTAGCAAATGGAAGAGGTGAATTTTGATCTTAGCCCCCAACTAGATGAATAATTTTGAAAACATTTTTGCTTACTTTTTATTACCAAATACCCTTTTTGTTGTAATTATAGTATTAAAAATAATTACCTAAAAGGTTTTCAATTTAAGAGGATGAGAAACAGCCTCTTAGAAATATTTGAACAGAAATAGTACATAACATGATGCATGGTGAGGATCTGAAATGGGGGAAGATGTCCCGTCACTGTGTGACATTTCAGGTACTGCCCCTCTGCCCAGGCTCACTCTGAACGGGTCAGTTAGTTGGTTTTTGCACTTGCTTGTGGTCTGTTTGCCGCCTTTGAGGCAGGGCTATGTGGCCATGGATGGCTCAGAATTCACCATGTAGACCTGGCTTGGACTCTGGGACCTCCTTTCTGTGTCTCCTGAATGATGATGACACAAAGAGCTTGGGAACAAAAGACAGAGGACACAACGCACATAATAAACAATAGAGTGTTGCGGGGCGTTGGTGGCGCACGCCTTTAATCCCAGCACTCGGGAGGCAGAGCCAGGCGGATCTCTGTGAGGTTGAGGCCCACCCGGGCTACAGAGTGGGTTCCAGGAAAGGCGCAAAGCTACACAGAGAAACCCTGTCTCGAAACACCCCCCCCCCACCAAAACCAAAACAAAACAATAGAGTATACTCAAATGTGACCAGGCCTTGATGTTTGTAGCGGTTTTAGACTCTAGAAATAGGAGTGGCAGAGATGATGAAAAGATCAGAAGCGCTTTGACAGAGACCCAGCACCTTGTGTGACTTATGCCTCATCAATGAGTCCAGAGTGCTGGGCTGATTTTGGTCACCACTGTGTAGAATGAGAAACATTTCAAGTCCAATTCAACATACTTACAGGAAATTCAATATTCTAAGGCCCTTACTACAAATCAAACTTTTTAAAATTATACAACAAACACTGAACTTAAAAAGTTTGATGAGATTTTTTACAAGGTTGTATAACAAGACATCTACACTTAAAAAGGTGTTGGCTGAAGGAGAGCCATGTTTTAACTAAGCAAGAGTGGAAGGTCTCAGTACTTAGAGACAAAGTATTAAAAAAAATAACAGAAAATAAAGTTCACTATTCATGGCAGACGAGGAGAAAGGCATTTATACACACACTCTAAGCTTCTGTTATCCTGATGCATAAACAATCGCTGTCTAATTTAAAGACCACATACTTACAGCACCAACTGCAGGCTGTGTATGAGAAGAGTGTGCAGAATCTTGAAATCCCTTGCTGTAAGAAATCAACCCCATCAGCCACATCAGGCCATTCTTACCTTTTGTAGAGCTGGGTGAGTGAATAGTTTTGGTGGAGCGATACTGAGATGTGGAGCCTACTGACTCCTCGGCAGAACTAGTCAGGAGGGAGTGCACTGGAGACTTCTTAGGAGAAGAATTGAATGACCGGGAGGCTGAAATCTTCACAGATGGACTTGCTAAAATTGTGTAAGGACAAGGGTAAAAGATAAAATTAGCTAAAAATAGCGTAGTGCACTTATTAAAAAAAAAGTCAAACCTTTCACAAGCAGAAATAGAACTTCTAACAGTTACAAGTGGGAGACATCAGTGTCCAGCATCTTCACCCCTGACTCTCTCTAGCAACCCTCCATGCCTCAGCCTTGCACTGAGGTAGAATCATTGCCCCCTCTTGTTGAAGCTTCAAGATTCTTAGGCTAAGCAACTGTTTTCCCCTGCTATTAGCTTGCAGATGGACTTGTAGGACTACCCAGCCTCTAATTATCTGGAGAACCCTGGTTCTCATTAGGAATGAGAACCTGTAGGACCCTGGGATCCAGAGTTCTCCATTCAGATCAGATCCACTGTTTATTTGATCAAACTGGTCTGGGATTGTCAACACCTCAGCTGTCTACAAAAACAAAGCCACAATGAAGTCTGTCTGGAAGAAGGTAACCTCAAGCCGAATCTCACCCCAGATGTAAAATCTCCAGATGACGTGGTAGAAAACCAAGAGAAAACATTTAAAGAGCAGATCATTGGTACACAGAGAGACCAGACAGTGGAGCTGTCAGGCAGGGACTTTCATAGATTCCAACCCTGTGACTTCAAACACCAGATGTGTTCTACTCGTAGAAAGAAAATGGATGCATGGTTAAGAACTGTTAAAAAAAGCAAGCAAACAAAAGGTGAAATATTATAGCTACCAGACAAGAGGGGAAAGGCATATTCCATTTAAATGTGCATCCGTTAAGTTTACAGCTGACTTCATAGGCACAACAGAAACCCCAAGTGGGGGAGATTACCCACATTAAAAATGTGGTGAAAAGCCGGGTGGTGGTGGTGCACACCTTTAATCTCAGCACTTGGGAGGCAGATCTCTGAGTTCGAGGACAGCTTGATCTACAGAACGAGTTCCAGAACAGCCAGGGCTACATAGGGAGATTCTGTCGCCAACAAACAAAAACAAACAAACAAACAAACAAACAAACAAAGCCCTGTCCTGTTTGACTTCTGTCAGATAGACACAAGCTAGAGTCATCTGAAAGGAAGGAGCCTCAGCTGAGAAAGAGCCTCCATCAGACCCACCTGTGGGCAAGCCTGTGGTGCGTTTCTTTGATTAATGATTGATGTGGGAGGGCCCATTTCACTGTGGGTGATGTCAGCCCTGGGTCCTGAGTTGTACAAGAAAGCAGGCTGGGAAGCCATGAGGATAAAGCCAGTAAGCAGCACTCCTCCTCGGTTTCTGTTTCAGTTCCTGCCTCCAGTTCCTGCCCTGACTTCGTTTGATGATGGACTGTGCTGTGGAGCTGTAAGCTAAACAAATCCTTTCTTCTCCAAGTTGCTGTTGGTAACCATGTTTTATCACAGGAATAGAAAGCTAACTAAGACATAACCAACTGTGTTTATATTTGTAATTCATGAAAGTTGAATACTGAATGAGGTTAAAGTATTCTAAGGTATTCAGAATATGTGGGAACAGGCAAATGCTCTAATTTAGAGTAATCTAAGAAGGCAAGCTATTACTCTCAAGTCCTGACTAATCGTTAGGATAAAGGACAAAGGGCTGGAGAAAGAGCTCAGTTGGTAAAACGCTGGTTGTGCAAACAGGAGTACCTGAGTTTGAAGGCCGGGACCCATACCAAAAGTGGTAGCATAAGATTGAAACTTCAGCATTGGCAGTGCAGTGGAGGAAGGACCCCTGGGGATCGCTGGCTGGCCAGCCTAGCCTACTTTGTGAGTTCCAGGGCCAGTGAAAAGCTCTGTGTCATAAAGCAAGATGGATGGCATTCTGGGACATGACACTCAAGGCTGACCTCAGGTCTACACACACACACACACACACACACACACACACACGTGCACCTGCATATACACACAAAAGTATATAATGTTTGATTTTAACTATATTAACACTTCTATAAAGGAAGCTCTTCTCACATTATACTTTAATTTTCCCTATTTACATTAGGACTGGCCAGATTTATAACCATGTTTTTATTGAATAACCCTCATTTTCATTCTTTCTCTATTACTTTCTCTTCTGTAAGTTAAATAGTTAAATCTCTTGCCTTTGCTTTCTAAATCTAACATACTCTCTATAATTTTCTCCCTTGTTAAATAGCCTTCTGTAATTTGTTCTTTGGCTATGTTTGAAGTCATTCTCTAACATTTTTCTTGCCCTTTCCCATTCTGAGTCTGAGTCTTGTGACTTTTAGACAGTCTGTTCTTCCCATCTCTTCTTTTCAGAAGCTTGTTTTTATGGAAGTCACTTTGTAATTCACTGGAAATGACACGGAGAGCCTCGAGTCTCCTTTTTTACTCCAGCCATTCCATAAGCATTTATTTATCAGCTGCGTTGCCTCAGGAAGGGTCTAAATACCCGGGGTGGATCAGGAAGTAAAGACTGCAGGGTTTTACTTCCCAGGCTGTGCCATGGCATCCAGTACGACAGGAAGTATTGAGTTAGACAGTATGTTAGAGGATGGTGTGTGATCCAAGTGGAAAAAGTAAGGGGAACTGGACAGTGTGGGTAGGTGTGATTTTTTTTTTTTAGTAAGTGGTGAGCGTTAAGGGTTGCTGAGAAAGTGACATTTGAACACAATACAATACAATTTGAATACAATAAGGTGACTAGCAATGTTTGCAGCCGTGTAGATGCAAAAGGCCCAACAGGGAGACAGCCAGCAGGTTCAATGACCAGTTCCAGGTAGGTAAAACAGAATGACAGACGGGGCTGTAGGAAGTGAGACCAGAGTTAATGGGGCTTAACGACTGCTGTGGTGACTGGCTTCCTTCTCTTGGAGTGAGGACCCTCTGCAGATTTCCCTGGAACTCACCTGTAGACGTGAATGTGAAACAGCTGGACGGATCTTCCAGGTCTCCTGTGTGCAGTGTGACTGGCTCTCTGGAAACATAAGAACAGTGTGCCGGTTAATTCTGCCAATTCGACTGGACTGAGTAACACCTAGGTGATTATCAAGGCTGATGGAGGCTTGGCTTTGAGGATCCCTTCCAGCATTCTCCCCACGTCTACTCTCCTCCTGTTGTGGAGTTCTGTCCAAGCACAGCCTGAACCACCATAAGCCAAAATAAAATCTTCTCTCTCATGTTGTTTCTTTCAGGTAGAAGAGTTAGAGAAGCTAATATGAATGCCAAAGGAAAGTACCATTTCCTTTCTAAGGCACAGTACAGATATATGGACCAAGGCAAGCCAATCACACAAATGTGATGGCTTGAAATATTAACTCAAGATACCCGATCATAACTGTAAGTTGTAGAAGTTCTGAAATACTGTAATGGGAAACCCCAAATTATATTACAGTTTTGCATTCAGTACTCAAAAATGATGTTTTTTTCCTTTTTGAGACAGGGTCTCCAGCGTAGGCTGGCCTACAGCTCCCTGTATAGCTGAGGATGACCTTGAACTTCTGAACCTCCTGCCTCTACCTCCTGAATGCTGAGGTTAGAGGTGTGCACCACCATGGCTGATTTTTGAGGGGCTTTGTGCATGTTAGGCAAGAACTCTATTAACTGCTGAGCCACATCCCCAGTCCACTCACTACGATACTGTAGGGCAAATTATATTAATAGAATCTTGGTTAGAAAATTAATTTTTGTGCAATAACAATTATAAATACAAATCATTTTCTCATGTTTTTTATAAGTTGCAATTTTAATCATTTAAAAGTGAAGAAACCAGCTGAGTACGGTAGCACACACCTGTAATCCCTGCACTTGGGAGGCTGAGGCAGGGGAATCTGAGTTCCAGGCCAGCCAGGGCCACATGACAAAGAACAAGAAAGGAAACAGAAGAAACCAAAGAGAGTAACAAGAATTCCACATTAGCAACACAAGTTTACAAAACTCCAAGAGCGGCCACATCGGTAGGTTCCGGGTCGGGTCTGAGACTCGGGAGGCTGAGCTCACAATGACTGTCACCGTCACACAGGGACACCATTAGCTCCGTTTCACTGCTGTGCACTGTTTTGTTCATAGGAGTCATTATGCAGGATGCAAATGAAAGAGATGGCCGGCAGAAGTGCAATGCTGGAGGTTACTTTACCAATTTCATAGTAATTTTGAGTAACTGGAGAACAACAGTGTTGGGGTCGATGTCTAAGACTGTAACTACAGCAAAGGAAAATGCACGAGGGCAGCGGGAGGCTCGGAGGGGAAGGCGCTTGTTACCGACCTCGGTGACCTGAGTTCAATCCCTGGCGCACACACACATACACACACACACACACACACACACACACACACACACGCAATAAATGTGAAAATTTTGAAAGGAAAAATGACTTGTTACACACTGTGCAAGTCTCAGTCTCTGAGGGGTATAGTGGTATTCTATTTGTACTGAAATGTGATTTTATTTGTATGTTAATAAATAAAGTTGCCTAGAGGTCAGAGCTATTAGCAAGCTATAGCGAAAGCCAGGGCGGTGGTGGTCCACGCCTTTAATCCCAGCACTTGGTAAGGGGCGGTGGTGGTCCACGCCTTTAATCCCAGCACTTGGTAAGGGGCGATGGTGGTCCACGCCTTTAATCTCAATACCAACTATAGAAGACTTGGAGAGTGACAGACGACAGTGACGAGGCAGTCACATAGTTGGGTTTACAACCAATGAGAAGGCAGAACAGAACTCCTATTTAAAGATGAACACACAGGGGGTAGGCCCTTTCGGAGAAATCTCTTGGTGGGAGAAGCTAGCTGGCAGAAAAGCGGGTAAGATTCTTAGCTCTGACCTCTTTGGGCTTTCATCCTTACATTGGCTTTGTGTTTATTATTTAATAAGGCGGTTGGTTACATCTACATTTGGCGCCCAACGTGACAAGAATCCATAAGAAACCGCTTGACTTGCGGCGGGTCGCGAGGGGTCAGGGTTCCCGCCCGGGCGGCCGGCTTCCTAGCCCGGGTTCAGGCCGGACTGACCGTAGCCCCAAGCAGTTAACTTAAAGCTGGTGCTACAAACAACTCGGGTCTGCCCTGTAAATTCAACGCACGTGGTCGGAGTTTAAGGCAGTTTAGCCAAGGCTTGACTCCGCTCAAGCCGCAACACGTGGCTGGATTTAAGCTTTTGGTAGCTCGCTTTCTTGCTCTCGCTCTCTCTCTCTCTCTCTCTCTCTTTCTCTCTCGATTCACTTTGGACACTAGGTGGCTGTTTTGAAATTTCCTCGGATTTCTACTGTTCTGCGCGGATTTGGTAAGTCAATTAACATATCAGATATTTTAAAAGAAACTATTTAAAAGAGAAAATTTTTTCCACATTAAAAAAAAATGGGTTTTCTGTGTACATTGGAAGAAAATTGGGCTTTGTTTGCATTTTTAGGCAGTCTGACAATGGAACAACTGTATGGGATGATTAATATTGATCGGATTATGCAGTTTGTTACTATGTTTATACTCATTTTACTATTTAAAAAGATAGTCAATTTAAGTGCCAGGATGACAGCTTTAGAAAAACTTGTTAAACCTGAAAAAACTCAGACAGGAGAAATTAAGAGTGAAGTTGTGGATCATAAGGTTCCAGAGAGAAAGCCTGTTTTCACACAGTCACCCTTAGTTTATCCGGTAAACGTACAGCAGTCGCCTGATCAAATGACTACACAAAATAATTGGGCTCCAATTGACATGATGGATTTACGAAGGTTTAAGGAGGCAATAGTATCTTATGGCATGCATTCCCCATACGTAAAGCAAATGTTAAACTCTTGGTCGACATATAATAGGATTACACCACAGGACTGGCGGGACCTGACACAGGCTGTTCTAGAGCCAAGTCAGAAAATTCAGTGGCACATTTACTTTAAAGATGAAGCTAAAAACATAGAAAAACAATGGAGGGATAAAGGAATACAAGTCTGCCAGGATGAGCTTATTGGAGAAGGCCAATATGCTTCATTACAAACACAATGTCTATATGATATCCAAACCTTAATTCTGTGTCGAACGGCAGCCTTGAATGCATGGGACAGAGTTGAGGAACCAGGAAAAAAAGCTGAGTCATTTACAAAAGTTACACAAGGCCCAAAAGAATCTTTCACAGATTTTTTACAAAGACTGGCTTCACCAGTAAAGAGAATGGTCACCGATTCAGAAGCTAGTCGGATAATAATTGAATCTTTGGCCTTTGAGAACGCGAATGCAGCATGCAAAAGAATAATCAGACCATTAAAGGCAAGATCTGCACCCTTGGAAGATTGGATTAGAGACACAGTTAATGTGGAGGCTCATGAGCATGATGATATGTGGATAGGAAAACCATTTCAAAAGGTTTGAGGAATGTTAGATGTTTTGGATGTGGAAAGCAAGGACATTTGAAAAGGGACTGTAAACAGGTCATTCCTAGGAACAATGTTTCTTCAAGGAACAATGGTAACAGAATGCTCCTTCCTTCTGGAGTATGCAGAAGATGTGGTAAGGGAAAACACTGGACCAATGAATGTAGATCAACAAGGGACAGACAAGGTAATCCTCTGCCTCAGTCTTCGGGAAACTCCCAGAGGGGCCTCTTGGAGGCCCCCACAGCAAATCCAGTTCAAACCTTTCCTGCAGTCGTAGAGGAAATCCCTGCTCAGAGCGATTAAATAACCAAATGCCTATTGAAATAAATCAAGCTGGTCAGGATGATGGAACAGAGAGAATAGAAAATTCAGGAAAATTCAAGAAAATTTTTTGGCAAACTTCTATTAATGAACAAAGACCAAAATTAACAATAAAAATTAATGGTGTTTTGTTGTCTGGTTTGGTAGACACAGGTGCGGACGTTACTATAATTGCACCAGAATTTTGGCATCCAACTTGGCCTCTTCAGGAGGTAAACGTTCAACTGTTAGGAATTGGGACATTATCTCAAGTAAAACAGAGTGCAAGATGGCTCGAATGTATAGGCCCAGAAGGACAGAGAGGTAAATTAAAGCCATATGTGGCTAACATAGCTATGAACCTGTGGGGTCGAGACCTGTTGCAACAATGGAATACTCAGATTAACATCCCTCCAGTCTCAGAAACAAATACTAAACTAGCACATGCTTCTGAGAGAAATATTAGAAGGCATTATTCTGAGTGGTCACCAGCCATCCATATTATACAAGAACAGGACACAACAACTGATGATCTTCCAAAGACACCAACAGCTCTACCTTTAAAATGGTTAACAGACAAGCCTGTATGGGTTCAGCAATGGCCTTTAACAACAGAGAAACTCCAGGCTTTAGAAGAGCTGGTAGAAGAGCAGTTAAAGGCTCAGCATATTGAAGAATCAACCAGCCCTTGGAATTCTCCTGTATTTGTTATTAAAAAGAAATCTGGTAAATGGAGAATGGTAACAGACCTTAGAGCAATTAACAAAGTAATTCAGCCAATGGGCTCTCTACAATCTGGAATTCCTTTGCCTACTTTATTACCAAAAGGATGGCCTCTCATAGTTATTGATTTAAAAGACTGTTTCTTTTCAATACCCTTACAAGAAAAAGACAGAAAGATTTGCTTTCACAGTGCCTACTTATAACAATTCTCAACCGGTTAAAAGATTTCAATGGAGGGTCCTACCACAGGGAATGTTGAATAGCCCAACTCTGTGTCAATATTTTGTACAACAGCCATTGGAAGTGATACGTAAAAAGTTTCCTAAATCTATAATTTATCATTATATGGATGATATTTTACTAGCTGACTCAAATGCAGATACTTTAGAAAGAATGTTTGAAGAAGTAAAGAAAATTTTGCCTTGCTGGGGATTACAAATTGCTCCTGAAAAGATACAAAGAGGAGATTCTATTAATTATTTAGGATATAAAATAGAGCTACAAAAAATTAGACCCCAAAAGGTGCAAATTAGGAGAGATAGACTACAGACTCTTAATGACTTTCAAAGATTATTTGGAGACATTTCTCATCTACGAACTATTGTTGGAGTAAAAAATGATGAACTGAATAATTTGTTCAAAACTTTAGAAGGCGACAAGGACTTAAATAGTCCAAGAGAATTATCACCTGAAGCTGAGAAAGAATTGGCCTTGGTAGAAAAGAAAGTACATGAAGGACACGTGGATCGTATTGATCCAAAG